>RJWT010004044.1:0-34527 GCA_004365215.1 Cuniculus paca
AGGAAGTGGCCACTGTTAATCTATTATCATGATTTGAAACTTATATTGTCCTCATTGTTCTGATTAGTTTCATTTTATTCTTATGTGTTTGATTTTATTATACTTGATGGCATGGACAGATATTTTAAAGATAACAAAATATGTAATTGCAGCCATCAAGGATGTCCAACTATTTTGTTTAGAAGCCCTGTATTGCTTTCATTGTTTTGTTTTGATTGATTTTACTCTATTCTGTGTTGTTTGGTTGTAATACATCTGAAGGTGTAGACAACTATTCTGATGATAACAAGAAGCATTATGGTAGCCACTGCTGTTTTACTAGTATCTTGAAGTTCTGTATTGCTTACATTGTTCTGCTTTGTTTGTTTTGTTTTGTTTACTGGTTTTATTTTGTTGTATTTTGTTTGATTTTATTTATCCCTGACGGTATGGGCAGTTATATTGCAGATAACAAGAGGCATTATGGTTGCCATTATTGATTGCTTTTTACCCTGTTTAGAAGTCATGTACCATGTTCATTGTTTTGTTTGTTTAGCTGTATTCTTTTCAAAATAAAAAAAGGAAAAAAATAAAAAATTTTAAAAAATTGATGTGAGCTAGTATAGATTTGGTGGTGGGAAAATAAAAATAAAATATTTTTAGAGCAAGAACAAAGAATACTTTGCTTTTTAAATGAGAATTTATTCTTTACAAAAGGCTTTTAGGTCCATCCAGGTCTGTTGTATTCACGCTTTGTAAACACCATATGGAGAAATCACTCACTCCTACATATAGATGAGGAAATCTCAATGCAGAGAGAGAATATTTGACCTCAATAGCAGATTTATTAACTATTCCATTTTACAGCTGAAAATAGAAAGTCTTTCAAAGATAACACTGAAAAAGTCATAGAAGTGAGCCCAGCTAAACCCTTTCTTTTTCCAGACAAGAGCCCTGCAAGGTTAAGTGGTGGCTCAAATCACAGTAATAGTGATGACAAGTGTGACTTGAGCAGATGCAGCACTAAACGCTTGACATACAGCTTTTTGTCCTGTTCTCATGACACTGACATGGATTTCCAGGGGAAGGACTAGTCAAGATCAAGAGCCCAGGCTCACTTCCACTCCTGACACCAGGGCAGCCTGGAAGGAGAATGTGGGTGCCAGCTAAGAAAGAGACACGGGCGAGCCGGGCATGGTGGCTTACGGGCGAGGACTGCCTCATGGCAGGAAAGGCCAGGATAGAGCCACAGGCAGCAGGAAAACTGGCAGCTTGCTTGGAAGCATGACTGTGGCAAGACTGGGGAGCAGAATCGGGAGAGAGTCAAAGCCATCCTTGCATCCCACTCTGACCACCAAGGGTTGCTCATAGCAGCAACACAGTAAGACCAAGTGCAGCGAGGCTAAAGGACAAGACAGGCATTGTCATCATGATTCTTGTGTTTTTCTCATGAATTTCCCAATCTCCAAATACTGCACACAAGTAAAACATAGGTCTGAAAGAAAAGCCTGCTGATTACATGAATTTTCACTAAGAGAAAATCAATAGTTCTCAATGAGGGAGAGGCCTGTGTCTCCCAAGGAATATTTGGCAATGTCTGGAGACATTTTGTTATTATCACACAGGGGGTGGGTATCTAGGAGGTAGAATCCAGGGATGCTACTAAAAACCTAAAATGCATAAAACAATTCCCTTCAACAAAGAATTATTAGGCACAAATGCCCATGGTGCTGTGAATGAGAAACCCTGGTGTAAATTGAACTGAAAATCTTTGAAAGTTAACACTGCAGCAAAGAAGCTAATCTAATCCAGTCCCTTCCTATTCCAGATGAGGTTATGCAACACATACCTCAGCTTTCAGAGAAACAGTGAACTGGGGCAAAGGGCACTGGGGCAGCTGAAGCCATGACAACTTAGCTCTAGATCAGTAGTCTTAATTTTTTTGGTAGCAGGTATTGGTTTTGTGGAAGACAGATTTTCCACAGACAAGAGTTGGCAGGAGTGGGGCATGGTTTGAGGATGATTTAATCATACTACATTTATTGTGTGCTTTATTTCTATTATTACTACATTATAGTATATAATGAAATAATAATAACATAACTCATCATAATGCAGAATCAGTGGAGGGCCTAAGGTTAGTTTTCTGCAACTAAATAATCCCATGTGGGGATAATGAGAGATAGTGACACCTGAAGTGTTTTGGTCATGTCCAGTCTACTCCGTAATCTCATTTTGGTTTCTGTCACTGAAGAAAACCTTGCTTTACAAAATAGGATGTTGGAAATAGAAGCAGACTTTTCAGTGCTTTTATGCCAACCTCAGGATATTTTGCCTTGAGTTTAATTCAGAATGTATGGAGATTTGAAGTTGTCTCAAACATACTTTTAAGACCACCATCACATGCAATCTCTAGTGATCTATCCTCCTCTGGCAAAGAGCCAGTTGACCTGAATTATTCACAAATGGGTCAAGGATCCATTGCTACTCAAGTCAGGGGTCTTTCAGGTTGGGAAGTAATACTCAAACTCTTTTGAAAGCTCAGATAGGTGATCATGTACCAGCTAGGAGAAAGAAAGCTCTGGATTAATCTCTCACAAAACCTTTGCTGAGGTTTCAAACATTTCAAAAATCCCAGTGTTCACTTGTCACCCCTCCCTAGTTTGTATTTGAGTACAGCCACTTTATCTGCCAATTTGAACACAGTTATTCTCCCCTGAAGTGACAGATTGAGTTCTTTGAGCAAGTTGAATATATCACAGAGGCAAGAAAATTTTGCAACACTTTCTGTGTCACTAAAATGTGCTGCCAGTGGAGACTGTTTTTCTAAAAGAAATCTGTGGACTGACTCTTGTAACTCAAAAACTTGGCCAATGGTCCACTTTTAGAAAGTCATATAGTTCTGTGTAATAGTGAAGACATGTGTGTTTTCAGTCTACCTCCTAACAGTTATGTGAATAGACACGAGTAAAAGGTATGTATGGTCAGTCCACAGCTTACAAATGAATTCCTTTATGGGACAACCTTCATAAATAGGATTCATTTGTAACTCTGACAAAGTTAGTCTTATTCATCTTTGACACAAATATACAATGTAAAGCATAAAAAACTAAATACACACACAAATATAGTAAGTCCATGACTGTATTGTACTACTGTACACTATTGCACTGTACAGTAAGCATACAGCAGCATAACTGTGACAAGCTGCTTCTGTGAACCATTTGCATCTATGAGTGTTCCTAATCTGAAGTCCATTAGTATCTGTGAAAGTTCACAATGCAAATGTTCACAAGTTGGGGACTTACTGTATTTTATTTATTTTTTTATTTTGCTTTTTTTATTTAAAGAGAATAAAACCAAACAAAATAAAACAGAGTAAAGCCAATCAAAATAAAACAGTGAAAGTGGTGCAGAATGTCAAATCAAGATAAAAGGAAATCAACAATGGCTACCATAATAGCTCTTGTTATCTTCAAAATAGTTGTCCATTCCATCAGACATAGTAAAATCAAATAAAACAAAACAGAATAAAACCAATCAACATACACTAAATAAAACAAAGCAATAAATCATGACAAAACAAAACAGTGAGAAAAATACTGGATTTCAAAAACAAGACAGGAGGAAATCCCCCATATTTGCTATATTGCATACTGTTATCCTCCTAATAGATGCTCAAACTACTGGCCTTAGGCCTGCAAAATCAATCAAACAATACAAGCATTTAGCTGTTTTTGCACCAAAGTTGCTAACAACTTAGCCTGTCTTCCAAATTAACTGGTTGCTGGGCAGGGAGAGGGAGCAGTGTTCTTGATTTTCAAACCATGCATCAGTAAGCTTTCAGGAAAGGCAAATCGGCTTGCCTCTCTTCCTGGGCCCCACGTGGTTTGTGCAGCTTACAGAAAGGGCAAATTGGCTTCTTTTTGTACTCCTCCCAGATCCAGCATGGCTTCTACAGACTCCTGGGAAGGGAGAACTGGCTTGTCTCTCTTCCTAGGCCCTGCATGGTTTGTGTGGCTCACAGGAAGGGTGAATTGGTTTCTTGTTGTACTCCTCCCAGACCCAGTATGGCTTCTGCCGATTCATGGGAAGGGTGAACTTACTTGTCTCTCTTCCTGGACACCATATGGTTTGTGCAGCTCACAGGAAGGGAAAATTGGTTTTCATTACTGTACTTTAATATGATTGACAACTTTAATCACCTTCTGCAAGCTGTTATTAAGCTCAGGTGACATATTTTGGCTAACTAGCATTTCTGTATGAGTGACACGGTGCATAGGTAGACTCACATTCAGAAATGAAATGACATCTTTGACTCAAGTAGTGAAACCACAAAGCCATCCAGTCATGGCAGCCACTCTGTCCATGAGCATACCAAGAAAAAATGACCAATTCAATTTTTTGGATATGTAATCATCCAAAGAGTTGATTGGCTCTGCAGTTGTAGTGTTGGTTGTCAATAAAAGCACACATAAGGTTTCCTTGTGCATATTCTCCTGAAAAATATATCACACAAAAACAAGTATTATTGCCTTGTCAACATCAGTAGAATCATCAACCTGGATTATGTACCATGGCAACTAATTAATCTTCTCTAATAATTGTGCTTCAATATCCTCTGCTATCTCATCAACTCATCTACTTATGGTACAAGCAGAAAAAAGAAACATATGTCACTTTTTGATTTGCAGCATCTCCTAAAAGTTCATGGCAAATGTCCTTAGTAGCGAAGGATCTACTATTCACCAAGAATAAACAGTTTCCAAGCTTTAGCAACACAGTTAGCAACTAAGAATGATGCTCTCAGTGCAGACTCATTTGATGAAATGATGGTCCTCAATAACTGCTTCTGTTCTACACATCCATGTGTTTTTTTTTTTTTCTCTTGAAAAATTCCAAACTTTTGTCTTTCAGTGAATGCAGGGTGCTTGTTCTCTATGTGTTGAATTCATTTTGAAGATTTCGTGACTTCATTGGATAGCTGGCAACCATATATTACACAATGTAGGTTTGAAGAATGTAAATTGCCTGTTGCAATGAATCCATACTTTAAGTAGGACTCTTGGTGTTTTCTTTTAAACCTGACTTTCTTTTTTGTTGGCAGTCTTTGAGTTTTCTGTTGTCTTGTCATTGGGCCTTTACCCCTTTTCAAAGATGCTCTTTAGTGATATTCGTATTTTACTCATTTTGGTTAGGGTTAGCTTGTAGGCTTACCTAAATTGTGACTGAGCCAAGTGCACAACACAGGAAAGAGGTGTGGGAGGAAGTGGTAAATAAAATAATGGGCAGGCCATACACAGGCTAATGTAAGAGTCAGATTCTGACTTAAAGGGTCAACAGATATAGTTTTACAATTAAAGTGCAAAAACTCATTTGCCACTATAAATCTTGCCACCAGATGCAGTTTAATTTTCACTGATAAGGTTTTGATCTGAGTCTGCCAGTAATTTATTTGTTATGGCCTCTGTGCAGTCAAAACTCTTTGCCAGTGTTACTCTGTATTTGCAGCCCCTCCTCAGTGCTAGCATCAACACCTCAGCTCCACTTCAGATCATCAGACATTAGATTCTCATTATGAGCATATAATCTAGATCTCTCACATATTCAGTTCACAGTTGAGCTTTTGCTCACTAGAGAATCTAATGCCACATCTAATCTAATATAATCTAATCTAACCTAATCTGACAGGAGGTGGAGCTCAGGCAGTTATGTGAAGCAACTGTAAATACAGAGGGAGCTTTGCTCCCTAGCCCGGTACTCACACCCTTCTGTTGTTCTCCCAGACAACCCGGGAGTTGGGTACCACAGCACTAGATGATGGGTTTGGACCTTGAGAAAAGTCTTTTGCCATCTCAAGGTCCCTTTTTCTTCTTAGAACTACAGCAGATCCTACAGTGGCAATCAGACCAACCCACCCTTGGAACTATTTGAGGATTGGCAGGTGAGCAGACAGTAGAAACCCTGCACACACAATGGTATGATATTATTGTGCTTGTAGCCTACTAATTTTCTGAGAAGAGCACACCAAGCCTCTTTCAAGTTCCTCTGCCTACTCAGTCTTATGACTCTGGGGCTCATGCAGTGGCACCTAAAGGACTCAAACCTCTTGGACCCTGCCTGATCCATGGGCCTTAGGTAACTCTGTTCCAGTTAGGACCATGTAAGTTCAAAGCCCTCCTTCTGTTGTGAGGATGTAGACTAATAGTTAGAAGAAGCCCTGACAGCCACAAACCCCAGCCATGCCTCAAATTCTAGAACAACGAAAGAAAAACTCACCCTGGTACTGAGGCATTTACCACCTCTGGCTCTGCCCACTTGCATGTCTCTCAAGGGTACCATCCTTTCCAATACAGCTACATGTTACCTAATAAAGTGCTTGTTAAAACTTCAGGTTTTGACCCTCAATGCCCTCTGTAGACTTCTTCACAAATCTTTTCAGGAAGGATCCAAGAGCCGAGATGTTGACACAATGCAAATCATCACCCATCTCAGGCTGATCCCAAATTCTGGTAACATAGTGAGATAGTTAGGGACCACTGTGTGGGTACAGAAGGCTGAGACAACAAAATTAGCTCCTAGGAACTGTAAACTATTACATTCTGTGGCATGGAATGTTTCAAAAGACACTGATAAAGCCAGCAAAGCAGAATGTTGGCATAAAATGAGAAACTATTACAGAGAAAAGCCCAAAATAGGCCATCTAGCTTTACTTGCTGTTAGTCAACATAAAAATCACTAATTTCGGAGGCCACATAGTTGGGCAATATATTAATAATCATATTAATCCCAAAAAGACATATCTTCTTTTAAGTGTTTCCCTGTTCTTCTGGAATTAAACTTGCTCCTAGAAGACTTGAGTCAGTAATCCTCCCCAGCTCTAAATTATTACATGTCTTTGAGCACCCTCCTCACTGTGAAGTGTTCCATGGTGAAGAATTTGCCAGTTTACAAATGTTTTCTATGTACTGTCCAATCAGAACCTCGCACTCCTCAGAGGAGGGTAGACAGGAACCAGTGCTTATATTTTAGAGATCCAGAAGTAAAAGCTTTAGCACACTGGATGGGGAAGAGCAATACTGACATGAAAAACAGAGGTGACCACTATCTTTTGCCACAGTGACCCCCTATCTTACCGGGTGAGGATACGGGGGCAACAAAAGGGATGATGCAAAAGACCATGGTCTGGAGCTACCAAATCAAAGAGATGGAAGGGATTGAAACATGGTTCTTTTCGGTTGTTTCCAGCTCTAACATCACAAAACAAAGAAATAGACATAGGGAAAATACTAGTGCATGCATACATATATGTGAGAAGAGCAAGAAGCAAGTACACTTAAGATACGAGAAGAAAGATGAGTAAGTAATGCATAATTAATTATAGACTGTACTGGCAGGTAGATCTTGAAGAAAATTAAATTAGTAGGTGACCCAAATATAAAAGATCTCTTGTAGATTTCTGAACTAGACTTCAGGAACATGCTTAAATTAGCAGCAAAGGAGAAAGTTTTTCCTGTTGTTTAAAATAATGTGTTGGCCTGTTGGAAAAACCCATCACCTGAAGGTAGCTTACTGCATTGCCATTAGGAAGAGCTCATGCTGTGAGAAAAACATAATTACGGAAGCTCTGGAGAGGTGACCTTTTGGTATCCCTCCGGAATTAAAGGATGTGAAAAGGGTTTAGCCACACCACTGACAATGCCTGCTGTTGTTTGTTTCTGTTGTGCTCCATTCATTACAAGTAACTACTTGCATGCAAATAAATTGTAATGCATTCAGACCCTTGAGAAAGTTTATTAAGATATTTGCTTCTCAAGTGAATATATTGCTAGACTCATCTCCCATAGCTTTTATTTTTTTTAAATGCTTTTGAAATGTATCTTGGAAGTCGAGGGTCATATTTGACATATGAAGAGAAAAACCATTATCATAATTCCAAATTGACATGAAAAAAATAGTAGCCAATGACCTCTCAGATATGCATATCTCACAGCTTTTATACTGAAACAGTAAATTAGCACAAAAGCATCGTTTTCCTTCTTTAATTGCTTCAATAGACTAGCACTTTTGCCATCTTCAGCAATCTAAAGATGCCTTTGTCTTCAGATTAAGCTATTGCCAGAACTTTAAGGGAAATGAAATCCAGTTTTCCTTGAGTATGACAGAGGAATTTGCTACAACAGAGAAGAGGGAAAAAATGCTATCCTCTACCCTCTGAGATTCATTGCCTGGGGCTCTGCAAACAAGACCAACAAAAACACGAATTAACAGAAGAAAATCATACACATTTTATTTCATTAATTCTTACACTAGGGTGCTAAGTTTTCTTAAAAAAGTTGTGAAGTCCCACAGAAGCAGATGTGCTTGAAAGCTTATACTTCATTTTTAACATAGAAGGATAAATTGTGGAAATGTCACAGGACAAAGAAAAAGAGTTTTGAGTTTCCAAGGCTGACACACTATGTGAAAGTAAATATATGGGAAAAACTAATGGAAAATAAAGACTATCTTGGTAACATTTGTGCTTGCTCATTCTAGTGCAAATTTTCCACCTTCTTGTCCACAAAACTTTCTTGGGAGAGGACATGTAGTATAGTTCTTATTTCTCAGGAGTTTCTCCTTTGAGTTAGATAAGAAAAACTCCAAGAAGGCTTCTTTCAGCATCTGTTGAATCTCAGATATTTTCAGCTCCAAATAATCCTCATGTTAAAGTAACATTTTGAGGTGTAGATTATGATCTCCTTCACTCATTTACATGAGCTTTCAGTTTATTAGCATTTTTCCCATTGTATATGTGATTTGTCAGTAGTCCCTGATCAGATGAAATTTAATGTTCCAAATTATGTATATCATTCTGCCTGTGAAATCTGACCCTGTAGAGTGCTTCAAAATTGGCAGTGGGCGATATCTGTGGTGCCTGAGACCAGAAACTGCCTTCAGGCTACCAAGAGTCTGGTTCTGGTTGCTCTGGGAGCTATCTGGTGACTCATGGAGGCATTTTGGGTTGTGACAACTGAGCACATTCCATAGGAATGTTACTGCATTTAGCGGGGAGAGGTTAGAAATTTTCATTGCTAAATATCTTAAAATACACAGGACAGACCCCGTCCCTGCACTCCAGCAAAGGGTTATCCAACCTGTAATAGTTGACTAGGGCTACCATAACCAAGTACCTCTGATTGGATAGCTGAAGCAGCAGTTCAGGCTCTTTCCTTGGCTTGTACATGGTTATTTCCTCCTAGCACCTCTTTACATTGTTTTTCTTCTCTGTATATATTTCTGTGTCCAAATTTCATCTTCTTATCAGGACACTAGTCACTAGATTAGGGTCCATCCTAATGACCTCATTTTAACTTATCTCTATAAAGATCTTTCTCCAAATAAAGTCACATTCCAAGGTGCTGAAGGTGAGGACTTCAGCACATGAATTCTAGGGGGATACAATTCAACCCATAACACAATCTAAATATCACCACTGTGGAGGTTAAGATGTTCTGATTTGAATGGTTGCTTAACTTCTCTGCCATCTTTTATCATTCTGATCAGTTTTCACCTACAAAAACTGATGAGTATTTTCTCTTATCATCAGGATATAAGCATTTACAGATTGATTCTTAGAAGCATCAGAATTATAAGATAAAGTTGCATTTTTATACCCTACAGCACCAAATAGACCATTCCTTTATGTTGCCATTTATGTTCTTTGTTTCTGGTTTCTTACAGGTGAGCCCATCCTTAGATTGCCTTTAGTGTTACAGCTACTTGTCAGATGTTGTGCCAGGCAGCTATATAAAGAGTTATATATAAACCCTATACAAAGAATTCTAGTAGAGGAAGTCTTCTTAAATAGTGTCTAGTTATGGTAAGCTGAAATGTCTTAGCAGTGTAGAATTATATTGAAATATGGACTTTCCAGCTACTTAGATATGAGGTCATGATTGTTCTAACCTTGGGAAAACTAATTCAGTTCTCTAAATCGCCAACAGTTTCCTTACTAGTGAAAGGGGAAAGATAGCATTATATAATCTGTACCTGTAGCCAAACATCGCATGGTACCCTATTGTAAAAATTTATGTTTTTATATACCACTTTAAAATGAGTTTAAAAAGAAAAAGTAAAAAGTCAGGAAACATATTAGATTGTAAAAAAAAAAAAGATGAGAGAATAATAAAAATAGCTCTACTACAGGTGGGGCTCTAATGAAGATCATGAAAAAGCTCTAAAAGGTTGGCTTAATTTCTGGGCATGGTGGTCACCAAACATTAGTTGTGGGCCCAGTGATGCCATTTGTTCATGGGAAATGACATCCCAAGGCCCCCAGATGAGGCCTGAAACCTCCTGCTCCCAAACGCTATACATACTATGTTTACCTTTGATAAAGTTTAACACATAAATTAGTAAGAGATTAACAGTAAGAGATTAACAGCAACAATAGTGAAATAAAACAATTATAACAATATAATATAATGAAAGTCATTCAAAATTCACGAATTGTTTATATCTGAAATTTTCCACTTAATCTTGCAGACCATGTTTAACTGCAGGTAACTGTAACTGCAGAAAGGAAAATGTCAGATAAGGGGGACTAGTGTCCCATTAATGAAAGGGAAATGAAAGTACCTCCCTGAATTCATAAGGGCACAAAGCCCTGGGGTGCAAGCACGTAGGATCTTGCAGTCTATTGAAGAGGAGAAACAGGTACCTACTCACAGGTGTGTGTAGTGCCCTCGTAGTACATGCACAGCCCTCTACAGGAGCAGAAAAAAGGATGTGTGGAGAAAGCCTTCAGGAAAATGTCCAAAAAACATTTATAGAAATCTGAAGCCATCATCTTGATTCATCTAAATGAGTCTTTGGTTTTGCATCAGCAGTTTTTTCATATTTTATTCTGACAGAATCACTCCTTTTTCATTACTACATGAACCAAAGCAGGGTGTTCAAATATTAAATGAAAAATGCAAAAGTCAAGAGAAAGAAGAATAAATTTTAAAAAGTTAACAAATAATTGATTTCTGTGCAAACAAAACTCAGAAAACATGGGAAGCAGTGATTAATTATTTCTAAGTGTTCATGGATGAGTGAAGTAATTTAAATCTTTTAAAAATGTATTTGTTTCAACAATATACAGGAAAGATAGTCTGAAAAATGTCACTCATGTTACAAATACAACAGGAGTAAAATACAAAGGAACACTTATTTCCTGTATTGTTCTCTTAGGAAGAAAATAGAAATAAATTACTAGAATACAGTGTCCATAAATAAAATTCATCTACCTTGTTCAAAATGCAAAGATTTGTCCCTATGGCTTAGGATTGTCACATGAGGTCAGTCCTAAAGAAGGTATTGTGTAAAGTAGTTTCCATTAGCCAAAGGATAATAACCAAAGAAAAAAAAGCTAAGATGAATGAACAGAAGTCACCTTGGGAAAGGTTTATATAAAAAAGGAGTTTGGAATGTCATTTTGGAAGGACCACATAGGAGAACTGCCTTCTCATCTTCGGGGACTCACTTCGGGTCACTAAATAACTAGTACTGCTACTAGTACTGCCAGGACTGGGAATACAGAGGTGAAAAAGGTGAAAAAGAAGCTTCCAAGCTTTCATGAGGAGTAAGTGGACAAGAAAACAGGTGGGATTTCGCCATAAGAGAGGAAGCACAGGGACAATGAACACAGATGGAAGGAGGCAGGCATAAACTCCTGGAGGAACAGCACATTTTCAGTCTTTCTCACGTCCATCTGTTTATTCAATAATCACTCTCTAAGCACTTTCACTGTGCCAGGCACCAGGTTCAGGGGTAGTGAGAAAAAGCTGGATAATATGCTGCTGCCATTGCCCAAGAGCCTTAATGTCTGGTTGAAGGACACAAACGTAGTCACAGGAGCACCAGCATTAGAGTGTGCCGGAAGCACACATGGAGGAAGAGGTAGGATAAGACCAGACCTCTCAGTGGAAAAGTACCTGGGTCACTTATGTCGGTCATTGTTTCCATTGCTGGAACAAAGTACCTAACGTCAACAATTTCAAGGAGGGGAGATTTATTTCGTCTCCTGGTTTCAGAGGTTTCAGTCCATGGTAACTGGCTTCCGGTCAGAAGCATCATGGCTGAGGGACACATCAGGAATAACTGCTTGACTAATGGCATTTGGTAAGCAGAGAACAGAAGAAAAAACTGGAGAAAGGGGCAAGGGCCAGACATAGTAGTGTCAGTCATGTCGCCATGACCCGCTTCCTTCCAATAGCTTATTCACCTATGAACTCATCAGTGGGTTTATCCCATAGATAAGTTTAATGTCCTTATAATCCAAGCACATCTCCAAGAGTCTCTTAACCCATCAAGCTGACAAAGCACTCACATGCACCAGCAACAAAACCCAAGAGGTGAACAGAGATAAGCAAGCGCGGTCCTCACCTCCTCCTCCACCTGCACTGAGGAGTTTCTCCATTAGAACCCCCGTCACCAGGGAAGCAGGACAGGTCACAGAAGCATGAAGAACCAAGAGCTCAGCTTGCCAAAAAGCAATTTATGCAATTATCAATCACCAAGTCTGTCATTTCATTTTTAAAACTCGCCTTTTAGAATAATCAATGTATGGTAATTTGTTTCCAACAGATTTGCTTTCATTACTTGGAGGATTTCTGTGGTTTTCATTTACAAGGCTTTATATTGTCTCCAAAGCAGCACATTTTTAAAATCTTCTAAGTGTTTTTAAATTATATTAAAGATTCAAAAATCATTCTATGACCAAAATGTCAGTTCTTGCTTCCCCCAGGAATTTTTCAGTTTATATTGATGTCTTTCATGTCTTTTGGTTTTTTTCAACATTTAAACATATTTGTGATTATTCTACAAAAATCTGAAAATAGGTATTATGTTTCAGTAATTTATTTTATCAATTTAAATTTTCTAATAATTTAATAATTCAAATTTACTGTGTGATATGGTTGCTCCTGCAACTTCCTATTTATTCTCACTTTACCAGTCTTTAGCATTTTTAAGATTTTCTAAAATGATTAAATCAAAACTTTTTAGGACAATTTTGGGTTTACAGTCAGTGAACATCAAACTTGAGGAAATGATCATAGAAATCACTATAATACGACCTTCTGAGTATCCTTACTTCCTTTCTGTAACTTTGACTTATTTTATCCTACATTAATTCTCACTAGAAATTTAAAATGTCATAATTTCTTACAGGATAATTTGGGCTACTACTAACTTTTCAGATACCTTTAAACTTAAATTTTAAAATTTAATTAAACAGCCTCATTGTTTGAAGATCACTGGTTAAAACTGCATGGTATTGCTTTATCTTAAACCTTTATTAATCTAATTTAACTTGATATAAATTTTATTGAATTTTATTAGATTTTAAATTAAATTAAATTTAAACTTGTTAGAAGTTCAAAATTAATACCAACAAACCATTTGAGGAATCCACAAAAGAATACTAAGGATTGGAAAATAAAAAAATGACACTCAAGTCATTAAAAGAAGCAAGATTTCTGAATGCTTTTAAAATGTTCAAGTAAATTGATCATTAAGAAGTCAAAATGCAAAGTGACTTGATCTAGAGCTCATTTAGTACTTTTTGGAAACTCCATTGTCCTGCCTAGTAGTTTCTTCTGCTCATCTGCTAGATTAAAGGGTATGTTATGTAGTGGGCTGAAAAATGGTCTCTCAAATATGTCCATGCCTGAGTCCCTGGAACCTATGACTGTTGTCTTACATAGAAAATGGGACCTTACAGATGCAATTAAATTAAGGACCTTGAGGTAGAGAGGTTATGCTGGATTATCTAGATGAGTCCAAGTTCATCAGAGGGTTGGTCCTTTTAAGAGGACGCAGAAAAGTCAGAGGAGAAGATGTAAGAATGGAAGCATATTGGAAGTGATGTGCTTTGGAGATAGAAGAAGGGGCCACAAGTTAAGGTTGCACTGGAAACTGAAAAGGTCAAAGAAACGAATTCTCCCCTCAGAACATCAAGAAAGAACAAGTCCTGCTAACACCTTAACTTTGGCCCAGTGAAACTAATTAGGACTTCTAACTTCCAAAACTGTAAGACAATAATTTTTTGTGTTTAGTGTTATCAAGTGTATGGTGATTCATTACAGCAGCTGTAGGCAACAAATACAGGGGTTCCCAGAACTCCTCATCTGCACCTCTATCCTATTCATGCACAGGCCTGTCTAGCACTAGTGGGTCCATAAGATTAAATGACATCCCCAATGTCTTACCAATAGAGAGAGACTGGCCAGGGACTCAAGGTCAAGTACCCTGGCTAGCTCAGGGCTCCAGCTTTGTTCCTGGCTCTTTGAGCAGCCACCCACATACTGGTACAATAATTTCAATGGCTGCTACCAGAAGAAATGCAACATCCTCTACTGGTTGTAGCCTGAGATTCCCTGGCTAAAATCTGATCCCTGCAGCTAAGGGTTGGGCTCTCTCTTTTTCTTTCTTTCTTTCTTTCTTTCTTTCTTTCTTTCTTTCTTTCTTTCTTTCTTTCTTTCTTTCTTTCTTTCTTTCTTCATTCCTCAACAGTAGGAAGACTTTACTGAGAGAAAGAAACCTTCTGTCTAAGAGGGACAGAAGGGAGCCCAGAAATTGGGTTGCCCACTGACTCTGTTTCTCAAGGGTATTTACTGAGCAAAGTCATGAAGTGAGGCAGGTTCTGTTTGGGACAGAACTATAATTAATCACTAAGATTGCAAATATAGACACTTAGTAATATTGATTCAATGGAAAATCATAGAATGGGTGTGAGGTGGGATAAAACTATGGTCAACCAATAAGATTACAACAAGTAGAGTTGGTTGGGTAATATTAATTTAATGTAGAGCAAATAGGGAAGCAAGTCACGTATCCAGGGCACATGAGATGGACAAGAACTTTTCTGGAAGGGATGGGTTAAGGAAGTTTGGTCCTCCACTGGCTTGGGCCCTTCTTAAAATGCATATATCCTGCAAAGAAGCCTCGTGGGGCACCTACATTTTGCCTTCCATATCAGCACTCACACCCTGAAGTCAGAAAGCCAGTTACTGCAGAAGTCAGCAGAGTGTCTGCCACTGACCCTCCTGAGGTTCCTGGAAAGATCTAGGATTCCCAGTAACGACTTCTGGCTCACATCAGGATATTGATCTCTGCACAGCACAAATGAATTGCTTTGGCTTTCCTTGAATTTAGAAGTTTGAGAAGATAGCAGTATCTGACTCCTCTCTAGAAGAAACTCTCCAGAGATGAGGTGAGTCCTGGGTCTCCCTGGTATTTTCAACAGTGCCATAAGCTTTGCTTTTTAAGCTGTAAGTTCCCTGGGTGCTGCTCTCCCAGAGGGCAAAGGAGAGAGTGTTCCTTGTACTGACCCTCTCAAGCCTTGATGTCATTAGGATTCTCTACCCACTGTGTTGGGTGCCAATACCAAGACCAAGACAGAGCCTCCTGCTCCAAAATGTGCATCTGTGTAGCGGGAGATGCGTGCCCAGCCTGCCGAGGGTCCCTAAGGACAGGAGCTGCTCAGAAAGACAGCAGAGGAAAAAGAGCAGTGAAAGTCCTTTTCCTCAGGCATGGCTTGGAGCACAGTGACATCCAAGCAAGGAAAATACCAGCAGAGAGAGCAACAAGATAAGACTGGAGGAAAATGTCAGCATTCGACTCCAGGACTTTTTAATGTGGATCTCCAGCATTACAAAATAACAAAATTTGGGAAACTGAAGAAATCTTAATAATTTGTGGAAAGTTATGCTGGAAAAAAACTACCATAAAATACTACACTGACCTATTTGTGCCATGAGTGTAGGGGAGCTTTTACAAGGGCTCTGTTCTTGCTCAACACTGAAAAATAACAACTGGGGAGAAGCCATTTAAGTGTGAACACAGTGAAAAACCCTTCATGCAGAACACTCGTCTTATTGGACAGCAGAGAATTATGACCACAGAAAAACCATTTAAATGTGTGAATGATAAAAACGATCTGTTACAAATCACACCTTACTTAATGTGTAGAGAGTTTGTTCTGGTGAAGAGGTGGGCAGTTCTATTAACCTTGGGGGAAATCATCGCAAATGCACAAAAGCATGAGGAAGCCTTGAGTTACACGGCAAATCCACACATGTGGTCAGGGACATAAAATCAGGCCTTAATTATGCTAGTTATGTTGCAGCAGTCACCCAAAATTCCGTAACAAAAAGAAGCCTTTAGAAATGCTGTACTTGTGGGAAATCCCTTTTAAGAATTCAAATTTCATTCCATGTCAGGTTATACTGAAGGGATGATCAGTGTGAGAAAAGCTTTCCTTGTAAGGATTCTTGTATATGGCTCACAAAGAGATGGATCTTATAATAAAAGAAAAGATTCAGGTATTTAAAAGTGAACTTACCACACATAAATGTTGTTTATGTGTTTGTTTGTGAGGTGGCAGCACCAGACCTCAAGAAGGTGGACAC
Source organism: Cuniculus paca (assembly GCA_004365215.1). Taxonomy (NCBI): domain Eukaryota; kingdom Metazoa; phylum Chordata; class Mammalia; order Rodentia; family Cuniculidae; genus Cuniculus; species Cuniculus paca. The sequence goes on from RJWT010004044.1 coordinate 16,419, forward strand.
TCCACCTAGGGGATGAGGGGAAAACTTAAAAGGTCTTCTTAGAAGCAAAACAGAAATCTATTAGTTGGATTAAAGTGGAAAGCCCGGGTTAGAGCTTACAGTAGTTTGGTGGTTTCTGATTGGCTAAACTTAAGTTTCCTTTCACTGTTTACACTGATGGGGCTTCAGTTTGCTTATATAAGAACTCAATGTTCTGGACCAGCTAAGCCTAATGGTCTCCGGATTAATTTTGTTTAGCACAGGAAGAAAAGAGAAGGAAGAGTAAGAGGGAAGGAAGGAACAAAAATGAAGGAGAGAGAAGGGAGAAAGGTAAACTTTAGGCAGAAAGAAACTTGAAGCTCTTCTCTGTTCTGTAGTCTAAAGATCCTATGAGCAGATGCTGACAAGAGAGAGCATCTCCTCCAGTCTTAGGCACTGGACCCCTGAAGGAGAAAAGGATAAAGAAAGGAATGCTGGGCCAGCCCCTCCTACCTTAAGCAACTGCAGATCTATTAGGCAACTGTAGAGCTGTTAAGGTCAGGCCATTGCTGAGCCTGATCCTAATTTGGAATTTTATTACAATGGCTGTATCAGTAAAGCACACATTTGTGTATCTCTGTCTGTGGAGCCCATCTCTATGTTGTTCCTTGTGGTCTCTCACTTCCTCACGCTCCGACACCCACACACAAAAACCTGGGGCCCAGATGTAAGCCGTGACAACACCTCCTTGTTCTGACCAGACGTGTGATCCAGAAAGGGCTCCAGGGAGGTGATTTTCCAGTGTTCAGTGAGGATTTCTTAATGTCTGTCACCTCATTTGAAGAACATGATTGCTGGTCCCTGACCAGCTGCTGGAAAAGCTGTCCTAGTTTTCTTCCTTCCCCACTTCCATCCCCGTGCTGGGGCATCGCTGGGTATCTCGTAACCATCTGGAGCATGGACCTGATCATCCCTGTGGAGCCTGTCTTTCTCCTTGCCTCCCCTTCTCTCAGAGTTGCCCTTCTGTGTCACCACCTCCTCCTCAGGGTCTGGTTCTCTGATGAAGCCACTCTGATGACTAAGCCAGTGCTGTTAGGATGTTGTCATGGTGATTGTGTCCCTGTATCCAACAGGAGCCTTCAGTAACTCACTGAAGTAGACTAACCCTGGCTGGTTAAAATGCAAGGAGGGTCCCGGCAGAAGCACCAGCTCTGCCACATAGAAGAGCCTCTAACTTGGACAAGTTTTCCCTGAGACTCAATTGCCTCATCTGTTAAGTGGGCTTAGCAATGCCTCTCTCCCAGGGTTTTGTGAGAACCAGGTAAGGCCACTATGCTTAACTCAGCCGGTAGACACAGGAAGCTCCTTAACCAGCAGTAATGAGCCGCAAAGGTCTACAATATGTGGTTTCACAATATGGTCATCATCATAAAATCAACCATACCAGTAAAGCAAAATGCATTCCTAACATTGTTCTCAAGTCGAATTCTTAATCACTGAGGCAGAAGAAGTAGGAGACCTATTTTTAGGGCCTGTGGCTCTTGGACCCTACCTGTAAATAAGGTTTTTCCCAAGTCTACCCATATGTATGTGTGTGTGTTCGTGTGTGTGTGTGTGTGTGTGTTTGTAAGTTACATTATCTACATCTTGTCTGGAATCAACTTGCTTGGGCCCACATCCATTCGCCAGTCTATTATTTTGCTAGCAGGATTCATAATTTCTTTTTATCATGTGATCTTATTTCACAGTACTGTCCTAAGAAAATGTGAAAATGCATGAGAAGAGAAAGAACCATCCAAGCAGAGATGGGAAAAAGATCGGACAGACTCAAGTCAGGGCAGAGCACAGAGATTGAAAGAGGCAGGAGGAGTGAGCAAGTGAACAAACAGACCCACTGGAAGCCAGCCAAGTCCACCCTCAGACTCCCCGGGAGGCTGTCAATCTGCAGATGAGCCGTTTCATTTGCATTTCTATTTTTTTCTTAAGGCAATGATGTATATTTCATTTCATCTTTTATTTTGTTTATGGTTTAATTATGAGAAGATGAGGAACCTAGGCATGAAGGAAGAGTTATTTCCCCCCAAGTGCTGCATCTGTTGGAGATTGGATGTAAGTGAATTAATTGCCAAAAATATCTGAGGGGGAGGCACATGTTTGTTCTTCAGTGCAGTCACCAGGGATTGCCAGGGCCTCCTTCCAGCAGCCTATCCTCGGCTGAAAAACAAGTGCTCGCCAGAGACGGGTGGCGACACTTTAACAACAGACACAGAGCCTCATCTGAAATGATTTTTCTACTTGCAGAGTAGTTTACCTCTGACTGCTGAAATTAAACACACACACACACACACACACACACACACACACACACACACATGCAGACACACGCACGCGGGACTGACCCAGTAAGCACTTACCCTGCTCATTTAATTGAATTGCTAAGTATTTGGAATAAATATACAGATCAGTGATTGTGTCCTTCTGGAGAATTGAGGTCGTGCTGAATTCCATAACCAGCAGCCCGAGCTATGCTCAGTATTTGCAAAGCTGAGAAAGAAAGCTGGGAGAGAATTTTGTGTGTGATTTATTCATTCAATAAATAATTATGGACCTCTACCTTACAGCCATTTTTCTAGTTGCTGGGAACATAGCTGTAGATTTTCACCATTCAATTTTAATGATGAGAGACAGATGAGTAATAAAATGATAAAGACATTAACAAAGCACATTGTATAACGTGTTAGAAGGAATAGGGTAAAGCACAGCCGAGGTAAGGGACATGGGTGAGGGGAAGTTAGAAATGTGTGACTGATAGGGTTTTTCTTTTTAAGTACTGATGTGATCATTATGGAAAAAATCAGAATTTTGTCAGCATTTTCCACACTTTTTATAAGGTTTAGCATATTTATATTTTGGATTACATGCAGATATGGCAATGACAGGCATTTAGAACTCCTACACCAGCCAAACCTGAGGCAGGGACACTGAGTGCTGTGGCCTCGGCCTGGACCCAGCATGGTCACCAATACCAGGCAGAGCCTTTGTACCCTTATTCTGATCACTGGGACCTGCTTCCTTTCTGACCCCAACCATATCCCTCCATGTGCGCCCTGGGCCCAGTGAAGATGCTTTGGTTCTAAACACCTGTTCTGATGACCTTGAAGAGTCCCAGTGACTTCCCCAATGTCCCAGTTCTTATCAGGTGGGATTCTGCCTTGGTTGCTCTAATTCAGCTCTGAGCCTGGTCTCCTATTTATATTTACAGGAGTCTGTAGCCAGGGTGGTGCCCGATTCTTTAGAATGTCCATACCCAAAGTAGAAGACTCCTTTGACTCCAGTCCTGAGTGAGGCACCTTGGGGTCCACATCTGAACCCCCAGGCTACCTTCCTGGGGACATCCACTGACTGTCGTGCCCATTCGGACAAACCCCCTGTTCCCAGGGTCCTCCAGCTTCCAGACCAGAACTTTCCACAGGCTTCGAAACTAACCTGCTCCTCACTGTGCCATGGAGGTGGTCCAGAGGTTGTCTAGCTTTGCCCTCCTGACTCCCTCCTCTTAGACACTGCCTGCCAATAACTGCTCCTTTCAAATGCACGTCTCTACAGCCATCTTTCCTTCAGGTTTCTTTGATTTCTTTCTTTTTCAGAGCTTTACAGGGTTATGTATTTCCAACAATTTTCTGGTAAATTTGGAGTTATTCACAAATCACCATATTCCAGTGTTAAAACATTTCCACCACTCTCAAAAAAGCCCCCACATTCAATCCCATCCCTGCCCCAGGCAACTTCCAACCTTCCTCTGTCTCTGTACATTTCCCTCTTCTGGACATTTCATGTACATAGAGTCATACAATGGATGGTCTTTTGCATTTGGCCTCTTTCACTAAGCATGCCGCTTTCAAGTTTCTCCACGCTGTGGCATGCATCTGGAATTCTTTCCTATTGCAAAGACAGGCTGTTTTATTTATCCATTCACCTGTAGATGGATATTTGTATTATTTCTAGTTCTGAGTAATGTTGCTCTGCAGACTTTCAAGGATGTATTTTCATTACTTCACAGAATTTTAATGTGCAAATCATCTTCTAAGTGGGAACAAAGTGATGCTATAGGGGAGCAGAAATGAGTAGAGCTGAATGGATAGAAAGAGAACATAGCAATGAGTTAATCTCACCAGAGGAAAAAAGAGGAGGTGAATATAACTGACCCCACTCAGTTATATTGTTAGCTCTGGGATTTTTAAAAATTAACTTTATTGGTACATTTTAGATATACATAATGATCATATTCATCATAGGCAATATGTTCCTGTACATGACATATCTTAATTTTTCTTTTTTTTCCCCAATCCTCTCCTCTCCTCAACCCCTCTTCCTTGCTCCCGGTTTGCATGACAAAAAAAACAGTGACCTCCAGAGGAATGTAGCTCCATGCATTGGTCACTTTTGATGAAAAATATCAATCAGTTGTTGAGATGTTTTCAAATATCTCATATCCAGTACCTCCTCAACTTCTGGCTATCCCTCCCTTTTATAAGCGATCTCCAGATCTACCTCTTCTGTCTCACAGATTTCCTCCCCTCCACCCCCATGGCCCCATTCCAGGACATCGTTCTCTCTCATGTGGACCACTGGCCTCCTCGTTTGCCCACTGTCCCTCATCATTCTCCATGCACCTCCACTAATCTTTCTTTAGTGTATATCCAGTCTTCCCCTCCCCTGATAAAATTGATCAAGATCGCCAAGTCCTCAGCTTGTGTCTTCAACTTCCTGTCTCCCCAGTAGCTGCCCGTCTACCCCTCCCCAGTCCTATGATCTCAGTCTTTCTGAACTAGTTTGTCTCCAGAATGTCCCACCTTTTCTTCCTGGCTTTTGGATCTGCCACTGCCTCTGACAGGAGCCTTTGCTCTTCCACCCACCCTACTTATGTTCATCCTCAGGTTTCATACAAGATATCACTTCTTTCTGGAGCCTTCTCAAACCCACACCCGTGGGAGGCAAGGGCTCTTCCTCTCAGGTCCCACAGCAGTTGTCTCACCTCAGTTAGCATTCTGAACATGTCAGAACCCGTGTGACATACCTGTCCAGTTACGTGCTTCTCTTCTTTGAACCAGAAATTTCCTCAAGACCAAAGCAATGCCCTCCTCACTGGTGTCCATGGCATCTAGCAGGGGGTCTGGTATGGTATGTGCTTATTGAATAAATGCCACCAAGTGTCACACAAAAACACATAGCCATAAAAGCAAGACGTAGAGACAAAAACTTGGCACAATTAAATGCACCATTTTGTGTCTTCATTAATAATAAAATTTAATTTACACACACACACACACACACACACACCCCTCTGAATAATGGAAGCATCTGCAACCTGGTGACTATGTGTACAGCTGTGACACCATGCAGGCTCCAGCACTGGTTCCACCAGTCAAGACCAGGACCACTGTGCAATCCATTCAGTCTTTCTTTATCTGTACAGAGCTGTTTTTCAATCTCCAGGACCTAGTGCATGGTAAGCATGCATTGTACCATGCTGGTCCCAAGACCTCTTTATCTTGAAGCTTGCTCATGCAAATCGGTAGGTGAATGAAGATTGTGGATTTTTAGAATTACAAATTAGTATATACCTATAGGGAATTCTTATGTACTACATTGCCTCTCCTCTTAAAAAAAAAATAAAACCTTTGCAATGTTAAGAGTTGCATCTACAATAATTTCATTATCAGAAAAAATTATAACAATAATTCCTTATGTTAGTGTCCTATTTAGAATCTTCAAAGAATTTGATGTCCATTAACTCATTGACCTTTGTTATTGAGATGGGGAAAATAGGAAAAAGCACCTCCACTTTATAATTAGTGAGATTCACAGCCAGCAGTTAGTGGCACAGCCCAGGTCACAAGCCTACTACACAGGGCTCAGAGAAGGCTCCGATCTTCTTTTCCTAACTGGGTCCTGCTTTTGCTGTGTGAGACTTTTTTCCAAGTGTTTCGGCTCTTGTTCTCTCTTCTACACCCCCAAACATCACACAAATACCCCATTCCCTAGGTAACCATACACCCTCACCTTCACAGACAATTCTGTCCAAATTCTCCCATCTAGGAAGATTCAGCAGAACACAATGCAGACACAGTCCCCACACACACACAACCCCCCGCCCCGTGTACACCCAAGCAGCGAGCAGAGCTCAGCACTTGGATCTATATAAACCCAAACCTCTCATTGCAGGAGCCAATCAGGACTAAAACTCAACTGACACTCTGCATTGAGATAATAAAAACATTCTTTGTTATCTTCTAAAGCCAGATTGTTAATTTACGTCAATTTATTCAGCCTTTTATATAATCTCCCCTAGTCAAGGTAGACTTAATTCCATTTTCATCTTGTGTACTTCCTTTCAAGGCTTGGTAATTTCTTTTCTATTTTTGTCCATTCCACTTTTGCTTCCTGTCAATTTTTATATCAAAACCTGCTTCGATGCCATTTGGCAAGGTGCAGTAATAAAAATATTCCTCATGCTTGAATGTTTAAATCTGCCATGCAGTTTAAAATGGTTCTTAGTTTGTGCCAATGGCATAACGTCATCTCTTTTACCTGGCGCAGCTCCCAGACTTGCAGAAGGCAGGAGCTCAATTTCTATAATGGTTCTTCATCATTGTTTGAAATTTATCTTTTATTCCCTATTCATTGACAGTGCATTGAGCACCTACCATGTATTAGACACTGTGTCTTCAGTGAGAATACAACTCACACAGGAAGTGAAACAAGATGGTAACTGACTAAAAGATGGTACATGATGGACCACAGATATTCTGAGGAGGAGAGGACCCCTGTTTGTGTGAAGAGGGAGAAAGGAGGAGAACCAGGACTCACACCAGTCATCCAAAGCCAGGTGCTTATTCTCTTACCTAGAAGAATATAAACACACTGTGTCAGAGATTGGGGTCTTTCTGTAGCCACAAGCCCATGGGACATAGGGTCAGAGAACCCAAGCCAACAAAGAATTTTGACAATCAATGAATGAGTCAAGCTTCAAAAGACTACCTTTCAAACAACAAATAGCTTCTACTTACTAAACCCACAAAGACAGAAAACCAAAATGCTTGAAAATGAAGACTAGGTGAGAATACAAAACACAAGCAGAATACTTGGTTTCAGACTCCAAAGGCCCTGAAACTAGTGACAACTTGGAAAGCAACTATCACAGTGCTTATAAAGACATGTTTATAGATCATTTTCTACCCTTGAGACCAGAAAGTCCTTGACATTCTGGGAATTCATCTAGCCACTACAAATAGATATCAAAATAAACACAAAATTACATAAAATCCAGGAATTGCTTTTCTATTGAAATCTGTTTGCATATTTTTTTCTCTTCTCAGAGAGAAAGATACAGTGAAATTATGTTCTTGAAGATTCAAGAACTCTGTGAATTTTGAGAAGAATCAGAATCCCAGAAATGAAAGGATTTGTTTTTAATAAAAAAAAATTTAGTAGCAGAAACCTTTCTTCAACAAGGTCTTATGTTGAGCACATAAATATATGTAAGAAAGATATCATCAGAGATGATATAGCTAAAGTCAGGGACCCCATCTCCCTGGGACTCAGCAGGCACAGGGAGCCCAGAGTGATACCTGCAGACCTAGCCTAAGCCTCCTATTTGACAAGCCATGAGAAGGAAAAATTCAACTCATAGCACAAATGCAAATACAGAAAAATCAAAGCTGGGTGCATGATACTTATGCATCTGTCTTTTTAACCGAACTGTAGCAACCTTTCAAAAAATTGAATAATATGCCTAAGGAGAGTTTGCTCAGCTAGGCTTACCAGGCTTCTGCTGAGTACAACTGTAACTGGTCAGAAACATTTTATCTTTGGCTCATGTTCACACTGTGGCCTCTCTGGTACAGCTAATCCTCCCAACCAGGCTTATTGTTGGCTCTACCACCTTCCCTGTACTTTCCTCACATTTTTGCAAACTCATGTTTGTCTGTGAAGTCTTGGGTAATGTTAGACTTCTTATCTTACCCCATCTCATTAAAAAATTGCTATGCAAAATTACTCTGCGTAAACCAACTTGCAAAACTCAAATATTTCCCCAAACAGCAAGAAGAGATATGGTCTAGAGACTGGTGAAGCTGTGATAAATGCAGATGAAACTTAGCTAGAGATACTTTTCTCTTTGTGTTTTATGATACCTAACACTTACCTCAGCAGGGATGGGGTGCAAGCAGTAGAGAGACCAGAGCAAGAGTTGACATCACATTCCTCTTTATCTGTCCTAGAAAGAACTGGTGTACATTACTCGCCATGTTCATTCTTCATTCATTCATCCAATGTGTATGTGTGCACTGACCAGGTACTATGGCATGCTAGGCTCTGAAGATATTTGCATTGTGAAAATAGAACAGAATAGAACTGATGTCACTGAAAGATGAACAGAGAAAGTCCATTGGTGGTCCCCCCAAATCACACTTTCCAAATTCACAAGAGTGACCTTCAGCAGAACTCCCCAGATGAGTCCTAACTCACTGATAGACTCAAAATAAATAAATAAATAAATAAAATAATGTTTTTTTTTTAAGTCACTAAGATTGGATTTTTTTTGTTATAGGGCAAAAAAACTACAGTCATGTACCTTTTTTTAAAAAAGAGAACCTCTTATACTAAAAATAATACTAGATTCTGGGGGGAGTAGATTTGATTGATTTATTTTTTCCACAACCTCTTTTTTTTTTCCCAGGACCTCTTCTGGGACCTCTTTTTTTAAGGAAATCCAACTGATTGTTGATGTCATAATATTTACTTTGTTGTATGCATGCACATTTACTAATATGAGGGAGAAAAAGTGATAGACTGCTGTCAAGGAAAGTAATCAAAAAAAACAAATCTATAAAAGAAAGGAGAGGGGAAAAACTGAAAATAATTTGGAAAGGTGAATGCTGTTTGCGTGTTTTCTAAGCAAACTAATTATCATACCTAACCAGGAAGTCCATCTTGCACAGTCTGTTCTTAAGTAGGCTGATGAAAGTTTATCAAATAAAGGAATTTAACTACATATGGAGTCTCCCCCAAACTTGGGTGCTACATCTAGTTTACATAGCAGGCTGTCTCTGAATACTAGCTGACAACATCTTGCCATTAAGATTGTCATGATGTGGTTCAACATACACAAATCAATAAATGTAATACACTGTATCAACAGAGCCAAGGACAAAAAACATATGATCATCTCAATAGATGTAGAAAAAATATTTGACAAAGTCCAACACCCGTTTATGATAAAAAAAAACTACAGAAAATTGGAATAGAAGTCTTTATTTCAAGCTGATAAAAGTCATCTACAACAAACCAACAGTGAACATCATACTAAATAGACAAAAACTGAAACCTTTCACTCTAAAATCAGGAACAAGACAAGGATGTCCACTGTCATAACTCTTATTCAATATAGTTCTGGACACATTAGCCAGAGCAGTTAGACAAGAGAAAGGAACTAAAGAATACAGATAGGAGAGAAAGAAGTTAAATTATATTACTTGTAGATAACATGGTACTCTACATAGACGACCCCAAAAGGTCCACCAAAGGACTTCTAGATTTAATAACCAAATTCAGTAACCTAGCTGGATACAAAGTCAACACTCAAAATTCAATAAACTTCCTGTACACAAATAACAAACTCACTGAGAGAGGAATTAGGGAAACAAACACCTTTCACAATACATCCAAAAAAAAAAAAGAACCTAGCAATCAATCCAAGGAAGGAAATAAAAGACCTGTACATTGAAAACCAACTACTCTGAAGAAAGAGATTGACAAGGAAATCAGAAAAAGGATCTTGAGTAGAAAGAACCAGTATAGTGAAAATGCCATTCTTCCAAAATTGTTGTACAAATTTAATGCAACCCCAAACAAAATTCCAATAGCATATCCCACAGAACTAGGGAAAATAAACCTAATATTCATTTAGAACAAAAAGAGACCTAGAATAGCAAAAACAAATCTGGAACAAAGGCAAAGCAGGGGGCATCATAATCCCTGACTTGAGATTATATTACAAAGTTACTGTGATTAAAAAAACAGACTTGAGGGTCAATGGAATAGACTAGAAGACTCAGAAAAAACTCTAGACATACTTAGCCACCTTGTCTTTGATAAAGATGCCAAACACCTTTACAGGAAGAAAGATAGCCTCTTCACTAAATGGTGCTGGAAAAACTAGTTTTCCACATGCCAAATACTAAAACTAGACCCATATCTCTCACCATGCATTAAACCAAAGTTGAACTAGATCAAAGACCTAAATATTAAAACAGAAACTAAATCTGCTAGAAGAGACAATAGGTAGAACTCTTGAATACATCGGTGCAGGCAAAGACTTTATGAACGAAACCCCAGTCACACAGGAAATATCACAAAGAATCAACATCTGGGATTTCATCTTATTACAAAGTTTTTGCACAGCAAGAGAAACAACCAACAGAGTGAAGAGATCACCCACAATGTGGGAAAAAAATTTGCCAGCTGTTCCTCAGACAAAGAGTTTCTATTGATAACACATAAGGAACTCAAAAAAAAAAAAATCAAACCCCAAAATTTAAAGATTCAATCCCAAAATGGGCATCTGAGATGAATACACACTTCTCAGATGAAGAAATACAAACAGCAAATAAATATATGAAAAAATGTTCAACATCACTGGTCATTCAAGAGATGCAAATTAAAACAATACTGGAATTCCATCTCACCCTAGAATGCATGACTATCATCAAGAAATCAACCAGTAACAAATGCTGGCGGGGCTTAGGGAAAAAGGATCCCTTCTCTGCTGTGGCTTGTGCGGCTCTCAAACTTCCCAGGGTTTGAAGGGCAGCGACAAGGTGAAGCAATGAAGACAAGACACAGCAAGTTGGGATTAGCTGGAGCCTCCCTTCAGATGGGAGGACAGCAACTGCTCACCCACCACAGCATGTTTATTTATATGTTCTGCAGGTTGGTATCATGTGACACCCCTTTGCCTAGCAACCCACTGCTCGAATTGCCTCCGAGCTTCTTGTTTTCTGGGCTGAAGCAGCTTGTTCCCGTGGCTCACCTCCAGGGCTCTTTATTTTCAAAACTGGCCTTGCTGTAGCCCCGCATGTGTGATGGATCTCCAGCTTCAGCCACTCCCCACAATTCTCGCTATTGGTGGGAGTGTGGACTGCTGTAACCACTGTGAAAATCAGTGTGTAGATTCTTCAAAAAACTAGGACTAGAGGTTCCATTCCACCCAGCTATTCCCCTTCTTGATATCTTCCAGAGAGGACTAAAAGCATCACTATAGTTACATGTGCACACCCATGTTTATAGGAGCACAGTTTGTAATAGCCAAATCTTGGAAACAGCCCAAATGCCCCTCAACTGATAAATAAACAAAGAAGATAAGGCTTTTTTATACAAGGGTGTACTACTCTGTCACAAAGAAGGATAATCTTGAGACATTTCTACCTAGGTACATCTTGAGCCCATACTCTTAAGTAAAATAAATCAGACATGTGTCTGTAAATACTGCATTGTTTCTCTGGTGTGAGAAATTTAAAGTGTAAATGAGGACCAAAATGTATAGTAGATATTGTGAAATAGGAAGAAAATGTTCAAATGGGAAGGGAGTTAGAGATGGGAGGGGGGGAAGGAAGAAAGGAAAAAGGAAAAAAATGACAAAAGAAGGAAAAAATGGAAATAAAAGTTTTGTGAATAAGAAGAGAAAGGGGGTTGAAGAGAAAATGGGGGATTGAAAAAAAGAATCAAGTTATATCATGTAGAGGTACAAATTACCTAGGATGAATGTAGAATGACGAATTATGTGTACCTAAAATGCACCAATAAACTTAATTAATTTTAAAAAAACATTGCCATCATGACTAAGCCAAATCTGCACCATTTTTCTCATCTCGATTAGGCATTCTGACTTTAATGTATTTTCCATTATGTTCTAAAATGTTTTGTCCTTCCAGATTTTTTTAGTGTAAAATTAGATCATCGATAAATAATCATTTTGCCTCTTCCCTTTCATTAATATACTACAGTTGTTGACCAATTAGGTCATGTAGGAAAAATATGCAAACTACCAGCATTCAGAGCACACATCCATTTGGTACTGACACCTTTAAGGGTCCCGTCTACTCACTGGTCTGTGATTACTGTGGCTGGGGCAGCTCTACTTTGGACCAGGGAGCACTGGTAGATGGGTCATTTAGAGTTCATGTCCATCATAAAAATTCTTCTGAGATCACCCAAGTCCTCAGGAAGCTGTCTTAGAATCTGGGCAGTCACATTCTTGCTTAGGCATTCAGCAGATGGCTAATTCCTGTCACAGCAGCACTTCACAATCACTCCACTCTATGGGATGCTGTGTTCATTTCCTATAAAATAAAAGAGAAACAAGCATTATTGGCTGAAAATGGCTGTAATAAGATCTAACAAAATAGTTAGTTGTCAGTTTTCCTGTGGATTTTTAGAGATAGATCTTGTAGCTCTATAAATGTAAATATTTGATACACTAACTCAGCTATTCCACAGCCTGTCTTCTATGATGGGCGTGCCCGTACTTACACAGACAGACAGACAGACACAGACACACACATATACACACACACAGAGCTACCACCACTGCCATTGAGACACTGCCCACCCTGCTGTAGACGTCAATGAGTCCTTGGGTGGGAATCAGATTTACCAGGGGTAAATGTTCGCCCATGGGTCTGCCGTGTGTCTCACAGTCCTCCTTTCAGCCTAGGAAGTCTGCTGTTGGGCCTGGATAGAAAGTGGAGTTTTTGGTGCGAGAGACTAAAAGCTGCTTCCTCTACTTGAAGAACATTAAAGTTTATTTCACTTGTCCGTGGTTAACTCTTCAGGGCAAGTCCTTTTTTTTCAACTCTTACACTTCTACAAGCCTGGGGAGTATGCATTAATCTTCCTTGGGAGTACAGTGGATAGCCTGTGCCAAGTTATTTGAGGCAACAAAGCAGGCAACCACTTTTCTAGGTGGTACAGTCCCATCATAAATACAAAGAGAGATTCCAACCTTTCCTGAATACCTTAATAACTGTAACTTACATTTATACCATTCACTTTGCAGAAAGAAAAGCATTTCCTATTTGAGGGACTCTCAAGTGATTCTGAAACAGTATTTGGAAATGTGGTGTAAACCACCGTCACGGTACAGTGAAGAGCTAGAGGAAGGAGACATGGGTTGATGTTTTTATCTGGGGAGGAGGAAACAAAAGTTGGAAGATGGTAGGGAAGTACCTAGGGGATGTTAGGCACCCAGGGGCTAAAAAAGTTAGATGTATGAGAGTGAAAGGAAAAGGAATAAGAAAAGCAAGCACAGAAAGAAGGAGCCGTAACAGCAACAAGCAAGTTTTTGTCCCACTTTTCCACTTTTCTGACTCCTAATCTTCACCGTAGCATCCATCCTGTGATGAGCACTTACGGACCAGGCGTGTGAACCCTTTGCATGTGTTAGCTCATTACATCTTTCCAGTTCAAGTTGGTTCAGTATTGGCTTGGGACAAAAAGGAAGATGTAAAAAAAAAAAAAAAGCTCTACTTTATAGGGTTGTTTAGTGCTAATGTAAAACAAAGGAGTGCTTCACAAACTACAAAGCATCATCAAGTATGGGAGGTGATATTTATTTTTACCGTTCTCTATCGCTGCATCTCTAGCATCTGTTTTCAATGTCTGCGAGAAAGAGTAATTTTCTATTCTCATAATTTTTATTCTTCTCCATCTTACAGGGTACACTCAATGAAGAAGCAATGGACAGATGAAATTTACTGCTACCCTGAATAAAACCAATCAAACTCCATTTTTAACAAAAGTGACTGTCATTCATCTTCAGGATGAGCTTAGCACACAGATGATCACACTGACTGACTAACTGTGAAGCTGGGTTGTTTCGTGTGTCTGTTAAGAGCGACAGGCTTTAGGCTGGCTTGTTCAACAACTGCTCCAACCCTCTTCCAGGTTCCCTTCCCATCCTGTAGCTATTAACTGTATTTTCTTTTTAAAGCTGTCTTTTGCTCCCTGCATCTCCACTCATTCTTTGGGTCCACTCGCCTACCTCCCCAGCCTTCCTACCATTACAGGGTGCCTCAAAGGTGTCGGGGCCCTTGTTTAACTGTTCATATTTCAAAGTAATGCCATGGATAGCTGATTTGGAGTTTATATATGTGGGGAAAGGCTGGTAAATTATTGGAGTTTGCTTTACCATGTAGGAAATCATCTTTTATGTGGGAGTTATCTAGTGCTAGAGTATTTTTCCAAGAACCATCCAATTTTCTCCCCAAAGAAGCCACCATCTCCAGCTGAAGGTGATAGCACCAGGGATTGGGGAGAAAGGAGAGTTGACTCTTCTGTAACCAGACTGTCAACTAATCCCACTTTTAGTTCCAAGATTTATTCTTCTACTGTTTCTGACATCTCCATTCTGCGAATCAAAAGATTTTGAGAGGTTAAATCTGCTCAAGTATTAAATTATGACTTCCTCAATCCATTTCACACTCACTATTCGCATGACATATTTAGAATTTTGTTTAAGTAGTTCTTTAACCTGCCTTCCATTCTTCACTGTGAGTTTAACATATAGCTTTTCTTCTTTATCTTATGAGGTTTTGCAAAGAAGGAAAATTTTAAGCATATGTCCAATATGCTATCTTTAGTCAGGTATCTAAATATGAATTTAAACTTGTATGGGCCATAAAAGAACATCTACCTGTCTTTGTGTGTTGCAAAGTCTGAGAAGGAGCAGAGAAAGAATTTTTCATTAAAGAACTATTAGCTTGCTAAGGTGGTAGCGCATGCCCTGAACTAGAAGCAAGGAACGGAGCGGATGGGTTGCCAGCCATACTAGGCATAAACCCTGTAGCTGAACTCACAGCCCAAGGGTCCCAAGAACAAACATTCCTAAATATCATTAAGGGGTTGTTAAAAATCTTTATCTGAACATTAACACAAGGAGTTCTACTGAAACATGGAATCAGTACTTATGAAAAGAAAACAATCTTAGGGAAAGATTTTCCAGGAAAGGTGTGAGAAGATCAGCACAGGGCCAGAGGATATATTCCTAGTGTTGGTGACAAAAAACCACCAGGATGAAGTTGAGGGACTCTTGAAATTAAACAAAGGGAAACCCTAGGAGAAGATTGGTTATTTTTAATTGTTGTGGTTTCAACATTAAAGTGAGTATAATCTTATTTTATGGAGCAAAATGGTGATTGAAGATGTATTCGTTGTAAATATTTAAAATCTGTGTTTTTACTTTATGACAAACAATCACACCTCACCTCAAGGTTCTAGTTTGTATTTAGCTTGAAGGACACTATTAAACTACCTTTCACTAAAAATTTTAAAGCTTCAAGGGAAAGGAGAAATTGTGTAGATTGAGAGAATTCTGTTTGGATTTGCTTTGCTCTCCTTGGTGACATCTGGGTTGTTGATTAGCAACATGCATGATATGTGACTCTGATGCCCTCTTCCATGGTGATGGGTGAGAAGATGCCAGTACTACTAGTCCCTGACCTCTCTCTTAGACAAGTTGCAATGAAACTGAGGGGGTGGAGTAGCCATGGAAACCACAAGGGAAGAATTTTTTCAATATACATGAATTAGAACAAGATGACTGGCATCCCTCTTTCTTTTCCCATCTGTGACAAAAGTTCCGTGTCCCGGTTTCTACCTTCATTTAGAGTAAATTATGGAGAGAAAGAGCATCATGAGGATGTGCTATTGTCACAGTGGCAGTTCCTCTTTCCATCTTTCTGAGGATTGACTTTAAAGCCATTTGGTAGAATTAACTGAATGAATCAGTCCCACCTTCCCAAGAACTGTTTGCCCTTGTGCAGGTGATGTTGTAGAGAGGTCTCCTCCAAGAAAAGGGAGCTTCTCCTTTACCTCTGCTGGACATCAGAGAGCAACACCTTCAAAATAAGGAAGCCCAGATCCAGAGAGATAAAGTCTCTCTCTCAAAAGCCTCTTGGTCTGCAGCCAGGTCTGAGGTTTTAGCTTCAGGCTTGTCTCCGTGGCATAGCATGTAAGATTTTCATACAGCTACCTGACTTCAATCTCCTTTTTGTTTTTAAATAATATTGACTCTTTTGGCCTCAATCGCAAATGCACATTTTATGAATTCCTGACATTTATCCTCTACATGATTTTAGAAGAAACTACTTTTTGTTCTTTTCTACTCGTTGTTCTTTTAGAGACAAGATATTAGCTATTAGAGTCTGAGTTTTTAAACTGTGTGACTTTTGTTTGGCTCCAGGCAATGGTAGTTCTATAGCATGTCTGAGCCTACCATCATCAGCTGTCCCTCTGTGCCCACTTTTCCTATTAAGGAGTCATCAAGAAGGCACACAATTAATCCGGGATAAAGAATTCTGCTCCAGTAGCAAATGAATTAATCAACATTATGAGTCTACTGGGGGCAAACACCAATTTCACTCAACATATTTAGTTTCATAATTGTTACGTAGTACTAAAAAGAGAACTTGCTATTAGTTCACTGTTCCCAGAGATGCCTCAGTCCATTTCAAAGACTATAATCCTAATGATTGTAGGTATCATTGCACTCCTTTGTTTTGCTCTGCTTTCCCCTCTAAGTCAGAGCATGACCCATACTATTCATGCTTTTCCCTGTCAATAGTCCTGCCAAGGACGGAAGAACTTTGACCAATACATGTACAGTTCATACGATTCTCTCAGGTAATGTAAACTGAGCTCATGAGGCAGAGAGGAGAGCGTTCTCCTATAACACAGACCTAACTCATGCAAAAACCAAAACCAATCAAAAAGAGAACCGTAGGTTTCACTAACTCTTTGGATCTCATGCTACGAGGAGCCAAGGTTGCACACTAGCAGACATGACTCTTAGTTCTAAGAAGATGATTAGAAGAGGAAATCAGCTCAATTTGAGCAACATTTTGAAACACATGTTCATGTTTCACAAAAGTTTCAATGTCAGGTGACATATTTGGACATAAAAATTATTGTGAATTTGTACCATCATTGTCCTGAAGGGACAGTACACATTTAGTTAAGATTTTCATGTAAGGTTGTGGCATGTATATAGGACTATATGTTAAAATTTACAAAATAAACTAATAATTGAATTGTACTATGAGCTGAATGTTCTTGTGACCCTGAAATTCATTACTTGAAATCCTTACCCTCGAGGTGATATTATTAGGAAGTGATGTTATTCATGTGCAGAGCCTTCTTACATGGATTAATGCCCTTGTTTAAAAAGACCCCAGAAAGATCTTCACCACTTCTACTATCCGAGGACACAACGAGAAGGTGCTAAGAATTGGAAAGTAGTTGTCATCAGACACTGAATTGGTATGGACTTTGGGCTTTCTAGGCTTCAGAACTGAAGAAATAAATGTCTGTAGTTATAAGCTGTCCAGTTTACAATATCTTGTTAAAGCAGCCCAAACAGAATAAGACAGATCCCTTGATCTTTTATTCAGGAGCAGTAGAGGCAATAGCCAAGACTAGCATCAAAAATGAAATATATCTGAACTTTATGTAGACTTATGTATGCACTGGCTAATTCATGCTGGACATATTACCTAACCGGTTTTGCTCTCAGAATCTTGGAAACAGGGATGATAACAACACCTAGTTCACTGGGTGGCTGGTACATGGTACATGGTAAATGCCCAAGTGATCACTGGTGTTTTGTTCTAGGAAGTCACTAAAGTAAACACAACTTTATCTATCAGTCAAACACGTTTCTGCAAATCCCCAGGGGATGTACATTTTCATGTCCTTCATTCAGACAGGACATCTTTCTTATGCTCCTTACAAAATAATGTATTTCAAAATAAAGAAAGTGAAATACTAATTGCTACTAAATAAAGAATACTGGATCTCCCTTAACACCATTGTAAAATTTAAAAGCTAATCTTGAAATCCTCATTCTATATACAATTGTCGACATCTTCAAGTCTCTATTTTGTGAGATAAGGACTGCATTATATTTTTTTTTATTTATTTTGAAAAGAATACAACCAAACAAAACAAAACAAAACAGAGTAAAGTCAATCAAAACAAAGCAATGAACATGGAATATGACTTTGAAACAGTGTAAAAAGAAAGAAAAGAAAAGAAAAAA
>RJWT010004045.1:0-34522 GCA_004365215.1 Cuniculus paca
GGTGCCTGACCCGGGCTGCCCGAGGCGCTCAGCCAAAGGCCTCTGAGAGCGCCCCGGGAGCCGGGAGCCGGCGGCGGCGACCCTCTCCGGAACGCTCCAGAGGGCCCAGGGGGACGAAAGTGGCTCTAAATCCAGCCCATGCACGGTGAAGCAAGTTAAGGACTTAATAGGAAGCAGAGAAGCAGATAGTGCCAGACAACAGGCAGTACCTGGTGCACATTTGGTTAGTGTGGCAGCATTTCCTTCTCCCACTGCTGCTGAGATGGCAGAAATTAGTCGAATTCAGTATGAAATGGAATACACTGAAGGTATTAGTCAGCGAATGAGAATCCCGGAAAAATTAAAAGTAGCACCACCAAATGCTGACCTGGAACAAGGATTCCAAGAAGGCGTTCCAAATGCTAGTGTGATCATGCAAGTTCCAGAGAGGATTGTTGTAGCAGGAAATAATGAAGAAATTTCATTTTCAAGACCAGCAGATCTTGACCTTATTCAGTCAACTCCATTAAAACGTCTGGCACTAAAAACACCACCTTGTCTACTTACACTAAGTGAAAGACCACTAGATTTTCTGGACTTAGAAAGCCCTTCTCCAACCCCTCAAAATGATGAAATCTGTGCAGTTGGCAGGCTAAAAAGAGAGCGCTCTATGAGTGAAAATGCTGTTCGCCAAAATGGACAGCTGGTCAGAAACAATTCTATGTGAGTAGAACCACAGAGCACTATGTCTTCCTTTGTGACACCGTCGCCACCACAGGCACAAGCCTGTCCTCCCCATGTGTTACCTGAAGACGGAGCTGACCTCTCCTCTGCCCATGGCATTTTGTCGCTTATCCAGTCTTCCACCTGTAGGGCTTACCAGCAGATCTTGGATGTGCTGAATGAAAATCGCAGACCTGTGTTGTGTGGTGGGTCTGCTGCCGCCACTTCTAATCCATTTATGACAACGTCAGGTATGGCATTTCAAATGTAGATGCAACAATTGAAGGAACAGCAGATGACATGACTGTTGTAGATGCAGCTTCATTAAGACAACAGATAATCAAACTAAACAGATGCCTACGACTTCTAGAAGAGGAAAACAAAGAGCATGCTAAAAGAGAAATGGCCACTTATTCGATTACTGTTGCATTCTGGCTGCTTAATAACTGGCTTTGGTTCCGCTGCTAGAGGCAACCTCAGCACTAAAATATTGTCTCAACTGCTGGAAATAGAAAGGATTTACAAACTTCTTCGTTTCTATCTTCGCTTTATATGCCGTTCTATAGTCCATGCCCTAAAAAATGTATTTCTTCCAGAAATAGAGAAAAGGACCTATATTTGTAGAAATAAAGGTATATTTTGTCCCTCAGCTGTTCTTTTTAAGCTAGTTCTGCAGTAACACCTACGTAAAATTCTTTTGCATGTTTTGTAAATAGGTTCTACTTTTTAAGAGAAATTGAGTTTTCACCTCATCAGTCTGCACAACTGATTCTCTGAAAGGGAGAAAGAATGCATCAAGAATGGATTTAGAAAGGTATCTGTAAAAGAAAAAAGTGTTTTATGCTGTTTCTTGACACTATTAAGCAGTTTTGTTAATAGACATTTTTGCAGCACCTTTCAACATCAACACTTTGGAAGTCATGGTCTGGTACTAGATTTAAGAAAAATCAAACTACCTAATATTTCATGATCACCTGTATAAATTTAATTAGTTCCTAACAATTCAGCAGTAATATATGTGTGTTATGCATGTTTTCATTTTAGTTTTGCAGATAGTTTTCTATAAAATACATTTTTACTACATCCATGTGTTAGCA
The DNA here is from genome assembly GCA_004365215.1 of Cuniculus paca. NCBI lineage: Eukaryota > Metazoa > Chordata > Mammalia > Rodentia > Cuniculidae > Cuniculus > Cuniculus paca. The sequence goes on from RJWT010004045.1 coordinate 1,800, forward strand.
ATTAAAATACAAAAAGACAACAGAATAAGGTACAAATGTAGTGTATTTAATAAACTGTTGATCAAAGCCAAAAAAAAAAAAAGGAAGAAACCTACCATATGATCCAATGATCCCCACTAATGGGTATGTATCCAAAAGAAATCAAAATTAGTATGGTGAGGTGATATCCGCACTCCCATGTTTATTGGACCAATATTTGTCATAGCCAAGAAATGGAAACAAACTTTTTATAAACTAGTGAAGGGAGAAATAAAATGTAGTATTGTATGGATACACACTGGGATTCTTTTGGGCTACAAAAAAAAGGGAAAAAGAGAAATTCTGTGATTTATGGTGACATGGATGGAACTGGAAGGCATTACGTTAAGTGAAACAAACCAGACACAAAATACAAAGCCTACATTATCTCAGTCATATGTGAAGTCTAACAAAAGTTGATCTCATAGAAGTTGAGCATAGAGCAGTGGTCACCAGAGCCTGGGGAAAGCAGGAGAGAGGGAGAGATGGGGAAAGTTTGGCCAATAGGTTCTAAGTGGCAGTTAGAAGAAACAAATTCTGGTGTTTCATTGCAAAGAAAGAAAACTAGAGAAAATGATAAAATGTACTGGTTGTTTCAAAGAAAGTGGAAGAAAGGATTTTAACCGTAATTTCTTTGTTTTCATCACAAAGAAATGATCAATATTTGAGGAGATAGATACGTATTCCCTAATTTGAACATCACATGACGAATATATGCATAGAAAGATTACATTGTATTCCAAAAATATGCTCAATTTTTGTACCAATTCACTTTGTTTAATAAAAAAAAAATTCTGACTTAAGTGACTGAGTACATAATCAAGATAAAAGACCATGGAAAAGAGAAGCAAGTTTGGGATTTAGAGGAAAGGCGGTGAAATCCTAAATTCCAGATATGTTATTGGTTTCTAACATAATTTCATTGTCATCAGAGAGCATACTTTGCATGACTTGGGCTCTCTTTAATCTGATACTTTCAGCCAGGTGTGGTGGCACACACCTGTAATTCCATCTCTCAAGAGGCTGAGGCAGGAGGTCCAGGCCAGCCTGGGCACATAGTGAGTTAAAGCTAGCCTGAACTATATAGTGAAACTCTGTTTCAAAAAAAATTTTTTTTGACACTTTGTTTTTTACATTAAATCTGATCTATCTTGGCAAATGTTCTATGTGCACTTGAAAAGCATGTGAAATCTTTTATTAGATGAAGTGACCTACAAATATTAATTAGATAAAGTTGTTTGGTAATGTTAATCAAGTGTCCTATATCTTTGTTAATTTTCTATCTTATTCTTCTGAATTCTAGGAATAAGGTATTGAAAGTTTCAGCTATCATCACCTATTTGTCTATTTCTCCTTGCACCTAATTTTGCTGCATTTGGAAACTATTATTAAGGGCATAAACATTTAGTATTGTTACGTCCCCTTGATGAACTGAAACCTTTACCAATAAGAAGGTTATTTCTTTATATTTATTATTTACTTTGAATTTTGCTTTTCTTCAAATTTTTTGTTAACAGAGTAAATCTTTTACACAATTCTACTTTTAACCCAACTGTGTCTATATATTTAAAGTGCATTTTTTGTATGCAGCATATTGTACCTCGCTTTTCTTTTAACTAATCTTTGTCTTTTAGTTGGGGACGTTTAGTCAGTTTACATTTAAAATGATTACTGTTAAGGTTTGGGTTAAGTCTCCTAACTCACCGATGTAGGAACTGGAAATCTATTTAACTTCTTAGATCTGTAAATGCAATCAGCCCTCCATATATGCAGATTCTGCATCCACAGAGTTAATCAACAGCAATTTGAAAATATTTTGGGAAAAATTATGTGTACTGAGTGTTCTCAGAATGTTTTCTTGTTGTTTTTCCCTAAAAAATACAGTATAACAAAAGGAAATGAAAAGTAAAAAAAAAAAAAGAGAGAGAGAGAAAAGAAGACAAAAGTGGAAATAAAGTTTTCGTAAATAAGGAGGGGAAGAGGACTGGAAGAAAGGGTAGGGATAATAGGGGAAAAAAGAATCAAGTTATATCATGTACAGGTACAAATTCCCCATGATGAATATGATCATGATGTATCCCTAGAATGTACCAATAAAAATCATTTTATTAAAAAAAAATACAGTATAACAACTATTTACATAAAATCTGCACTGTATTAGCTAGTATAATTAATCTAGGCATGATTTAAAGTATATAAAAGATATTTGATGGTTATATCAAAATACTATCATATTTTATGTAAAGCACTTCCTCAAGTAGATTTCAAGAGGGTGAAAGAGGGGGCCATGGAATCAATACCTAGGTTATACCAAGGGAGGACTGTATATAGTTTTCATGAAATATGGATATGTGTGGCTATTTTTTCTTCAAACATTTCTGGTCCCCACTCCCTCTTTCAGAGATTACATTTACACATATATTAGGTGACTTCTAGTTGTTCTACATCTCACTGATGCTCTTTTCATTTCTTAACTTTTTTTTTCTCCAAATGTTTCATTTTAAATGATTTCTGTTGATGCGACTTGCAGTTCACTGATCTTTTCTTTAGCAATGTCTAATTTGCCCTTAATCCAATTCAATGATTTTATTGTTGTTGCTGTTGTTGCAATGCTTGTAATCACTCAGGACTTTGTGCATAATAGGCAAATGTTCTTTCACTGAGTTACAACCCCAAGTGCTTAATGTATTTTTTAATCTCATACATTATAGATATCTTCTATAGAAGCACAAGTTGTCTTTTGTTATATTTCCCCTATCTCTTCTGAACTTTTTGAATGTTTGGAATACAGTAACCTATTTTAATATCCTTTATTAATTCTAACACCTATGACAGTTCTGGGTCTGCTTCTGATAGGATGATTTTTTTCTTCAGATGAATCGTATTTTTCTAAATCTGATCAAACCTTATGGAAAAATACAGAAGAACCACATTTTAAGCAGAAATAAAGAGGGCAATTAACAAAATGCAGAGTATGGGAAATTCCACAGGACAATGTACCTGTTTCCTTAACATATAAAGTACAAGGAAAGGCAAAAGTTTAAGAGACTAGCCAAAAGCAATGTGAGGGCCTTGTTTGAGTGTTGAGCTTAAGAAAAAATTACATAGAGCCATTATGGTAGCCATTGCTGATTTCTTATCATCATGTTTTGAAGTCCAATAATGCTTTTATTCTTTGATTTGATTGGTTTTAGTCTGTTTTCTATTATTTGATTGCAATATGCAAGACGGTATGGACAGCTATTTTGAAGAAAACAAGAGACATTATGATAGCCATTGATGATTTCCTATTGTCTGGTTTTGAAAGTCTGTAATGCTTTCATTCTTTTGTTTTGATTGATTTTGTACTATTTTGTTTTGTTTCAATTTATTGCGTGTGAATATATGAACAACTATTTTGAAGAAAAAAGAGACATTATGGTAGCCACCGTTGATTTCCTGTTGTCATGTTTTGAAGTCCTGTATTGTTTGCATTGCTCTGTTCTGATCTGCTTTGTTCTGTTTTATTTTGTTTTGTTTTGTTTTATTCTCTTTTAAAAAATTACATAAAGCATTTACAGGAAAAATTTAAAATTGTCTAGATATTATGAAATTATTAATTTTTAAAATGATTGTAATGATGTTCTGATTTTTTTAAACAGATCTTATCATTTAGGAACACAGTGAAACAGTTAGGGATGGGATAAGCTACTGCTTCTGATTTGCTTCAAAGTAATCCAGGGAAGGAAAGAAAAGGTAGAGACAGAGCAAAGTGACCATGAGATCATAATCCTTGAAACTGAGTAATGAGTAGATAGTACTTTATTATATTATTCACTCTGCTTTTGCATTTTGTATTTAATATTTTTCATAACAAAAATGTTTTATATTTGGTATTTTTCATATTTGATGTTTTTCATAGTTAAAAAATGTAGATGTTCTCTTCCCTGAGAAGATTCTCAGATTTAATTGTACTTCGAACTATTCGCCTGCCATCATAATAATTAATCACTCATTTATTTCCAAATCTTCTTTACTATGAGCCCCTCGAGAGCAAAGATTGTGCCTTTTTTGTTTTGTTTTTTGTGTGCTGGGAATTGAACTCACAACCTGGCACTTACCAGGCAGGCACTGTGCTGCTGAGCTATATCCCCGGTCCAAGACTCTATCTTACTTATTTTATATTCTTTGTATTCCTACTCCCTACCATAGAGCCTGGGTGCTCATGAACAGTAGTGAATTGACAGCTCTCCAGCCCCAATTCACCAGAGTGCTCATGACAAGAGTACTGAACCAAACTTCCAGACTGGAATTGTGTCCTTTGTACATTGAAGTTATACTGTGTATAAATGTATGGCAAAGGAGTCCTAGTGTAAAAATTCAGGCAATAAAACTGTCAAGACAAACCAAGAATCTGGCTTGGCAGGGTCAGTAGTATTGAAATTACTTTATGGTTCTCTGTGTACTTCAGATTCCTGTCAATATGAACTGTGACCTTTGCAAAGTTCTTTATTCTGCCTTGCCTTTCTCATAAGATTGCCCTCAGTCTCAAATAAGATATCATACACACATGAAAAGGCTTTTAGAATAGAAAAATAATGTAAATTGAAATATAATAGTTTATTTCTTTCCAAGGCATCTCACAGACCACATCAAGTTAGCTATTGGAAGGACTGAATTTGGTTGAAATTGTCCAGCAGGTAAAGTCTGTTTGAGGCAATTTTGTATAAAGTTTTCTTTCCTCATATCATCTACACATGTGTATGTATATGTTTAGGTACATGTGTACACAAAAATATGATACCTGGTGTGTACCTGGTGCTGGAGGCAGAGACAGAAGGGTAGCACAGATGCTGGGAACCCACGAGGGGTGATTGAAATATATGGTGAACATTTTTTCTCCTTAACCTATTGTATTTTTTATTCATACCTATTTGTAGTACACAATGGTTGAAGTTATGGTGGGGAGTTGGTACATGTATGTAATACATCTTAATTCTTTTCTCTCTCTCTTTCTTTTTTTTTCATCCCCTAACTTTCCTCTCCCTTCCAATTCTTGGTCCTTCCAATTCTTGGTCCCCTTCCCATTCACCAAAGTTCTATTTTCATCATTTTTTCTCCTTCAATTCTTTACTTCCATTCTCTTCCCTCTTTTCCCTCCTCCAGCTCTTGTTTCCCCATCCATTTAAAAATATCTCTGTACTTCCTATTTATCTATCTTCTACTTTGCACCCCACCTCATGTATCTCTCTCTGTCTCTCTCTCTCCCTCTCTCTCTATGTATATACATATATTTGAGTTTCTCATATAAGAGAAATCATGCAATATTTAAGCTTGTGTGCCTGACATTTTCAGTCAACATTATGATTTCAGGTTGCATCCATTTACCTAAAAATGCCTCGTTTATCTTTATGGCAGAGTAGTTTATCTTCATTGTGAATAAATACCACATTTCCTTTATCCATTCATCTGTTCAGGGGTATATAAGACCTTTCCAAGATTTAGATTTTATAAATTGTGCTGCTATAACATGGGTATGTATGTATCACTGTAAGATGATGGCTTTAACTCTTTCAGGACAATACCTAGAAGGGGATAGCTGGGTCAAACGGAATTTCTATTTTTTTAGTTTTTTGAGGAATCTCCACACTGATTTCCATAGTGGTTGTACTAGTTTGCATTCCCACCAAAGTGTAGAAGAGTTCCTTTCTCCCCACATCCTCAACAACATTTATTATTATTTGATTTCTTGATAAAAGTCATTCTTTCTGGAGTATGATGATAATTTAATGTTGTTTTAATTTTTGTTTCTCTAATGCCCAGTGATTTTGAACATTTTTTCATGTATTTATTGACCATTTGTACTCTGAGAAGTTTCTATTTATTTCAGTTGTCCATTTTTTGATCAGGTCTTTTTATTTTGGAGGGTTAATCTTTTTTCAGTTCTTCATATATTCTAGATGTTAGTCCTTTGTCCAAGGAATAGCTGAAAAAAATTTACCACTTTCTATAGGTTGTCTCTTTACTCTTTTGGTTGTTTCCTTTTCTGTGTAAAGGCTTTTTAATTGGATATGATCCCATTTGTTGATCCTTCATATTATTTCTTATGCCACTGGGGTTCTATTCAGAAAGATCTTGCCTATGCCTTTGTCTTCAAGAATTTTATTTATGGTGAGTGTTTAAATTTTTTAAATGTATTATAGTAAAAGACACATTGCCTAATCCCTCTCAAAATACCCTCACTTTGCCTTGGGCTTTATCAGAGTGGGAAGGATAGAAATAATGTGAGCACAACACAGTTTGGAAGCATGGAGGTACACACCTGTAATCCCAGAACTCAGGAGGTTGAGATAGGAGGATTGCGAGGAGTTAAAAGCCAGCCTGTGCTACATAGTGAGTTCATGTAGTCTAGCCTGAACTACATAGCAAGACCCTGTCTAAAAAGAAAAGAAAAGAAAAAAAAAAAACCTTGACTTCAAATAGACTTGTCCCATCCATTTATGAGTGTCTTTATGAGGTATGATTTTAAAAAAATTCCAACAGAAAGGCAGGCTCTTAAAAATATTACAGTGTGTTCCTATCCCTTTATTCACCAGATCTGGCACTGTCTGACTTTTAGCTCTTCCCCAAGTCAAAATGACCATGTAAGTTAAACATTTTGAATCCATTCAGGACACTGAGGCAGCCAGAGAAACATGCGTGCTCATGAAAGAGGACGTCTAGAACTACTTCAGAATATGGCAAGAGTAATAGGATAGGTGTGTTTGAAAAGAGGATATTTTGAGGGAGATTAATGGCAATGTGTCTTTTACTGTAATAAATTTTTGAAAATTTTAACAATGCACTATGTGTTTTTATCACAACATGTATCCTCAGAGCCCACCTAATCCTTGGGTACACTTGTTCATGTACCTGTTATCACACCCCTAGTTGCGCCTTACTCACGCTGTTCAATCTCCTGATTGACTTAATTGTATGCTTATATATTTATTAATTTACCTTTTTTAATTAAAAACTTTACAAAAACACAATGTGTTGGGAGTTACTAAGCTGGGCAGATTTCCATTTCACAAATGTATTATTGAGAGGACATGATTGTAGGCAGGTGGGCTTCGACTCTGTGAGACATGTACAAAGGGGGGGGCAATCTTAGGAAGCCCTTTCTGGCCACATGCTCCCACCTATTGGTGATGTAACAGAAGATGTCCTCCCCCCAAGGTAGCACGCTTCAGTTTCTTTGTTGCCCAGGTAATAGTTCCTGTTTCAGTTCCAGTTGCTTCTCTTAGAAACAGCTGGTCGCTGTGATGCGCATTGTATAAAGCAATCCCAGTTGACAAGCCAGTCTGCTTCTGTACTTCTCGCTTGCTTATCCCATAAAAGCCCTAGACCACCAGAGATCAGGTTCGGATATTTTGAGAATGATCCCGATCAGTGCCCCGGATGTAAATAAATCTGCCTCCAAATCCTGTATGTTAGGACTTGCTGTCGCAGGGAGTTTGTTTTGGGCCCATTTTACGTGGTGTGAAATTTGGGGCGTGGTTATAAGGTTAGTGAGCTGGGCAACGGTTTCATATACATTTTTGTATTGGGCTAATAGTTAACAATGAGTATTTTTTAAACCTCTTCTTTCAAAACGCACACCGCCTCTGCGGCCCTTCGCAGTGTGGCCCAGCGAGGCCTGCCCTCAAAGGGGCCACCGGGCCTCGGAAGAGCGCGACAACCAAGGGTCATAACAACAATAACAGTAACAAAAGATTCGAGCAATGAACCCGCCTTCGCTTAATAGCAGGAACCTTTCGGAATCGCTTGCCCGCGGGCCAGCTACAGGGAGAGAGGCGCAAGAGCTGCGACCCGGCGGCTCTCGCTCAGCCCCTGGCGGACCCCTTCCAGCCGCTGCCGGTGGGCGGGGCGGGGCCTGCAGGGCGGGGCGGGGCCTGCAGGGCGGGGCGGGGCCTGGCGCGCGGGAGGGGCGGGGCGCCAAGCCCGCCGCGGAGGGTGGGGTCGAGAAGACAGCGGGCGGGGCGCGCTCGGACCTCGACTCCTACAGCGCGGCGTTCGCAGCCCGGACATCGCGCCGCGGGGGGCCCTGGCAGTGCGTGTGCCCCGCGACGTGAGGCTGCCCCTGAAGGAGGAGCCGCGGTAACTGAGGTAGGCGTGGGACGCCCGGCGTGCGGCCTGCAGCCGCGAGCGCCCTTACCCCGGCCCGGGGGGATGGCGAGGCCGGGGGCGGTGCGCGGAGGCCGGGGCGGGCCGGGGGCGGGAACTGGCCTGGCCGGAGGGGCCGCGGAGCTGGCCGGGCTGGCGAAGCCGGGACTCCGGGCTGAGCGGCCGCCTCCCCGCGCCTGCCGGGTCCCGGGCCCGAGCGCGTGGAAAATGCCTGCCCCGGGCGCCCGCGGAGGACGCGGCGGAGGCGGCTGGTCGGGCTCCCGGGCCGGCTTCCCTGCACAGTCCTCGGGAACTTGTTAAGAGGAAAGGTTGGCAGAGAAGCAAATGCCAACCTCCTGGAAGAACTGAGAGTCACGTCTTTAGGCGCTGAGGCTTTATTTTCCTTCCCCGCCCCCTGCCGAGCCTTGGCCAGAGTTGGCCAAAGAAGGATGTGTCACCAGCTCGGGGCCGCGGGCGGGAGCCCAGAGCGGCTGGGAGCGGGGTACCTGAGACAAAGGTAACGGGGACCAGGCGGACCGCGCCACTGCCCCGCGCCGCGGCGCCCCGGGCGGGGGTCTGGCAGCCGCGCCGGCCCGGCCTCAGCTCGGAGGGGCGTTCTCCTGGGGACTCTCGAATGGAAACCAGCTGGCCGCGCCTGGAGTTGATGTTGCTTCCGAACTCTGTCTGCTGTACTCACATTATTTCCATTTCTCTCACCCTGGTAAAGCACAAGGAAATTTCATCGCGCTGAATGGTCAGCAAATATAAGGGGAGACATATCACTCTTTATAAATTATAAGGTATTTTTCTCATTAGGAAATGGCCTGTAAACACAAAATAAATTCTTAACACGTAGGCAGAGAAGAGTAATTTATATTGCCTTTCAAAATCTGAGGACGTATTCCTCCTCAAATCTTCACTTAGTACAAAACATCCTCCGCACCTTTGGTGCCAGGCATTTTTCTTTGTTCTTCCTTAGTGTCAGGCCTCAGTTTCTTGTAAACAGAGCACCCAGCGCCAGACCCTAAGAATTGCCATACTAGGGCAGAACGTGGGCGCTCAGCTCAGCAGGCAGTTAAGCTTGTGTTGTATTAAAACACTGGACTTATTTTTTTGCTGATACCATTGAAAAGTAACTCGGTTTCTCCCAGTAGTCTTCATGACTTACACTGAAAGCCTTTTAAAAACTACACTTGACGCCTAATTTGCACACACAATTTATTCACAGTTACTGAAAAACAGCTGTCCTATCATTTCTGGCAGAACTTATATATCACCAGATACTTGTGCAAAAGAAAAAAAGTTGGATCTTTTATATAATCGGGGAGTTCAGAAATCAAGGACTGAAAAACAAAACGTTTGTTTGTTTGTTTGTTTGTTTGTTTTAATGAAAAGCTTTGGAAAAGTCTTTACCAGGACCATTCTGGCTGTTAAAAAAAAAAAAGCTTTATCCATTATCAACCAGAATATTAAGCAGCTAATGAATGCGTATTTGCATGTTTTAAAATGAAGCTTAACATTCTAGAGCGCATAGGGGGCTGTCTGACTTTTTAGCTTTGTCAATTAATTTGACTTTAACATTTAACTGAACCCAGCTATTTTGACAGAATGGACGTTTTGTTTAAGCAAGAAAGAAATAAAAGAGATGGGTAATTTTGGAGTATAAGGTACTTGAAGGAGTTCCTGTTCAAACCATAACATTGCTTTTACACTTTTAAGAGACTCGTTTCTGACATAGTACTTAAACTAATCTGGGCCCTGCCACCTGTTAAGGTGCAACTGAAACTTTACTTCCTCTCTGAGCCTTTTCTCGAACTCCCCACCACATACCCCCAAACAAAAACAACAACAGCAACCCACAAGTGCTGGGAGTAGAACTAACCACCCTTTTGAATATTACCATTGTCTAAATCAAAGTTTCTCAACCGTGGGACTGTTGACATTCTCTTTTGTGGAAGACTATTTATGCAGTATAGGATGTTTAGCAGCTTTCCTGACCACTACTTACTGGATACTAGGAGCACTTTATATACAGTTGTGACCTTGTGAAATCCTCCAGACACTGTGATGTCCTCAGATGGGAACAGAATCATCCCTAGTTGATAAAAATCAACTGCTGTCTTAACAGTGACATTATATTGTCCTCATTTGCTTATGTGTTGATTTCTTTTATACTAAATTTGAGGGCAAGAGCAGTCATTTAACAAACATTTGAAGTCCTACTTTGCCAGCTGGATGCTGGGTTAAATCTGAGAATACAGTGGTAAAAGTGAAGTGCTGTGGTCTGTGCTCCTGCACTCTGTAGTCTAAAGGGAGTAACAGATGTATACATACACGATTTTAACTTAATTCTGGAAAGAGAGGCACAGGTTTCTTTGAGTACATAAAACAGGGATCTTGATCTATGTGGAAACTAGGAATAGTTTCCTTGGGACCCTCCTCCAGGCACATTAAGTCAGAATGTCTTCTGTGCAGTCGATACCCCTACTAGTCACCATTTTCCCCATTCCTTAAAAAGGGGTAGTCACTAATACTAGTTTTGTTTATCATTATACTTTTTAATCTTGGGACTCTTTCTATTTTGATATTTTCCTTATTGTTTTAAAATGACTGTATAGTATTTTGCTGTATGGATATCTCGCAGATTATTTAACCACTTCCCCAGTGATGTTAGATTATTTCCAATTATAAACAATATTATAGATATGTCAGGTCACATGCATATGAATATATTTTTAAGATAAATTGCTAGAAGTGGAACTATTGTGTCAAATACATATATAAATATTTACATATGTATTTTTATATAGTATATGTATATGTATTTGCAAAAACATGTTTCTAAAAGGTTTTGATCATGTGGGAGACAATGGTTTAGAAAATAGAGAGAAACAAGACAATGTGGGAGAAAACTGACCTTAATTAAGGTTACTGTGGGTAGTTAGGAGAGAAAAGATGGTACTGAGACCACGATGGTAGCAGTACAGTGTACACAATGAACAAGAGTACAGAGAAATACATGTATACACCAGATGCTGTATTTCCCTGAAAATAAAATGATCTTATATTAATTTTTGCTTCAAAAGACACACTGGGGCTTATTTTCGGGGGTATCTTATTTTTCATTTACAATTTCCCTTTATTCATGTACAATAATCACATTCATTTGTTCATGCACAAAAATATATATTAATGTACAAAAACCTACATTTATTCAAATACAGTCATGTCATCTTCTTATAGAACATTGTCATAGGTCTTCAAGCCCCAGATTCTGACCTGTATTTCTTGTGATTCCATTTCCTGTAGAACCATTATGTCAAGCAGTAGAGCTCTCCCTAAGAGTAGTTCTTGTCCATGTAGCCTGCTCATAGTGCATTGTTTTTTGGTTTTTGTTTTGTTTTGTTTTGTTTTTGTCTTTTTGAGACAGAGTCTCACTATGCAGTTCAGGCAGACCTTGGGCACATTTTGTAACCCAGGCTGGTCTCAAACTTGCAACGATCCTCCTCCCTCAACCTCCCGAGTGCTGGGATTACAGGAGTACACCACCATGCCCAGCTCATAGTGCATTGTTACAACACATGATGTAACGATTTATGAAGATTCATGTTATACACAACCACATCCATTTGTTATCAAGTGCACATGTTACTCGTTCATTGCACCTATACTCTGATTGGTTATTTGGCAGTAAGTCTTAAATTCATCTGTTTACATAGGCATTTACCTCTTATCCAAAGATACCTGATTGGGTATTTACAAATACTTAATTATAATTCATATTATCTTTATTTTAAGTATTAATTTCAATAATATATTATTTTATAACTCAATATGTCCATCCTGTGTTGCAATGAATATACTTTATGCATCCATCTGGTGGGTCTTAACTGGTTCTTGTTTTGGGGGTAGGGCTTATATGATGAGCATCCTGAAAAATCATGCTAGAGCTTATTTTCTGGTTAGGTCTTTTTTTCTGGGAAATGTGGTATATTTATGAGACATAGTTGATAGGATTTGGTGGTTGATGTCATGTAAAGACTAAGGAGAGAAATAAGTTCATATGATAAATCCCAAGGTTCTAGCTTACCCTACCAGGTGAAAGATGGAATTGTTACCTGAAATAGAGAACATTGTAAGGTTAGTTTTGAGGTAGGTTTAAATCACTGTTCACACTGAGGTGCTGATATTTTCAAGCACAGATGTCATAAAGGGCAGAATTGGAACCACAAATTTTAGGTGTAAATCGAAGGGCATGGGTGAAATTACCAAGGACAGAGGTTGCCAACAACAGAACGTGGCTCACGGATGTATTTCATTTTTCATATATGGTTGTTTTGTTATTTAATTATTTGCCAATGTTTTAAAATCTAAAGAAAATTTCCCATGAAAATCAAGATTTAGGGCTTCTCTGTAAAAATGAGAGCATATGGAATGACTACGCTGGCTTTCCATATGGCAGCAATGATTAAAGCTAAGTCACAACTGATCCTACTATAACTGTTTTCTAGATCTTCACAGAGCCTACCACTCCCTAAAACATATATCTGGCCTGTTTTGCTCATTTACTTCTGATTACATAGTCTTCTGAGTGTATGACCTCAAGGGAGAGTATAGAATAGTGATTTTGGTTGCACATTATAATCACTGAATAATTGAAGAATATGAATGCTGTAGTCCATCTAAGAAAAGTTGTATTTTTATTTACTTGGCCTTAATTATAGTCTCGGATTTTTAAACGCTTCTCAGGTGATTCTGCTGAGCAGTGGGAGTGAGAACCACTGACAAAAATTAACCAAAAAAAGAGGACTTGGACCTAGTTTGCTAGGAGAAGGTACCCAGGAAGGAGATGGGGTACTTGAAAAGAATCTAATTCTAATTTAAGATGTGTCATAAATAAGGGAAAGAGTGTATTTCTAAAAGAAAACAGTCGTCATGTAAAAACATGGGCTAAAAATAATCTGTTGAATTTAGCAAAATCTGATCTTCAGTCTCAGCAAGAATCATTCTAAATTGAAAGAGGGAGTAACCAGATTAAAGTGAGCATGAGATTCTTAAATCTTTTCTCATCCCATTTCTTGTGTGTAAGGAATTGGGAATAGAGAATGTTTGAAAAATCTTCTTTCCCTTTTTCTGGAGCTGGGGATTGGACATGGGACCTCCCACATGCTGAATAAGTGCACTGCCATGGAGCTATACCCTGCCAGCCCAGTTCAAAAAGTTTTTGGATGTTTGCCCAAAAAGGTGAGGTAGTAAGAGAGAGATTGGTGTCTTTTTTATGTTTATATGGTAGATGCTTGGTCTGTTGGTTACTCAAACACTTCTGACTTTTCAAGGAAGTAGCACAGTAGTGCCTGATTATCCCTTTACTCCAACTTAGAGGAGTATTGCTTGTATTTGTTTTGGAGATTTTTTGCTTTTTACTGAGGAAATATTTTTTGAGGACCCTTGAGACTTCTGAAAGGCTGACTCAAATATTAGTGATTAGATTCTAAGTCTCCTGCTTATCTGGAAAGCCATGGAGATCCCAAAGACCTACAGTGCTTTGGGCTTTAGTCACCCTGACATCATCCTCCCATTGAAGTGATGAACAAAGACCAGATTGTTGGCATGTTGAAATGGAGCACTTGGCTGTATTAGGGAATGTGTGTCTGTTAGATTCCCAGGAGAGTTTTTGCAGCCATGTTTCTTTCATTAACTTGATATTGTACTTTTATTTTTCTAGTTATGTGCATGAAAAATTTCTCATACTTTGTAATCTTTGAAGGGTCTGAATATAATTTGAAGGTATAGACTTTCATTGAGCTCAGAAAGAAGGGAGCATTGAACAAACTTTGGGTCCTAAAAAGTTGCAAAATTTTGTTACCATGAAGACTCAAGGAGTAACTATCTAGACTAGGTTATTATACAAACAGCCATAACAGGTCTGTCTCTGAGCCACTGCTGCCTCATTGGTAACCTCAAAGAAGAGACTTCAACGATCAGTTTTATGTTTCATGTTTCATGTTTCTTAAGAGTTGTGGTCTACCAGCAAAACTAAAAAAACAGTTAAAATGCCAAAGATCATTAATGGAGAATGATAGTTGTTGAAAACATAAACCCTATTAGTGTACTTTTTTGCAAGATAAAGGAGTATCTTGTGAGGGACTAGTACTCATAACTGTCATTGATTTATCAGTTAGGTGAATGCTGATTAACTTCTATATAAAAGATGACTTTGTGACATGAGTAGCAGACCTTGCACAAGGTGGTTTGTAGTCTAAAATTCAGTCCATTATAAGAAAAAAATTTTTGTTTAGAAACTTCTGTGTGCTTAGGCAGCAGTGGGAAGTTCTACTATCATAAATACTGTGGTTAGATACTGTCCCAGAGTGTTGGTAGATTGCTGCATCCTACATAGCCAGTGGAGTCCTGAGAGAGGGGGCAACAGGAGCTTAAGAAAAGACAAGACATATTCCCAGAAGAATTGAAAACATCATACTACAGTGATATGTGCACCCATGTTTATAGCAGTACAATTTGTAATAGCCAAATCTGGGAAGCAACCCCAATGCCCATTAACTGAGGAATGGATAAAAAAGATGTGGTATTTTTATACAATGGAGTACTACTCAGCTATAAAGAAGGATCACATTGAGGCTTTTATTGGTAAATGGATGCAACATGAGACCATACTCATAAACGAAATCAAACTCGTGTGTAAATTCCATGTTGTCTCCCTAGTATAAGAAACTGAAAGACTAAATAAGATCCAAAATCTTCAACAAATATTGTGAAAGGGTAAGAAACTGCTCAAAGGGGAGCAATAACTCAGATAGGGAAAAGGAGAAAAGAAGGAAGGGAAAAGAAAAAAGACACAAATTTGTATATATACACTTAAGATAGCTAAGATGATTGTACTAATTCTATTAGTTCTTGGAACAAAACAGGTAACATTCATAGGATTAGATCAATTTTGCATGTCTGTATCTGGTAATCTGAGTAACTCTTTTGAAGATAACTACAAAATAAAAACCTTTGTTAAGTTCCTACCACCTTGTTTTGAAAGCCTATATTATTGTTTGGGAGGGGTTTGTTATTGTTTTTTATTTGTCTCTTATTTCTTGTTTTTGTGTTTTGTTTTGTTTTTCCTCTTTAAAATAAAAGAGAGAGACAAGACAAGACACATAATAAAAGAAAAGCTGGGACTGGGTGGACATGGCCCTCTGATGGAGAAGCAGTGACAACGTACAGATGCCAGCATCATTATTTATATAAAGAAAAAGGTGGAAGCACATGATGGGATAGAAAGAACAAGGTTTTAGTGTTTTGCTGAGAACATGAAAAGCAAAACATTTTTAGAGCTCTATGCGCTATAGTTAACAGGAAGGAGCACCAAGGCCAGACACCTGTTGATATATAACTGAGCTAGAAGTCAGCTTGTTTACATAGTCTGCCTGTGGCATTTTATGTTTTTGGAACTGGCTTTGTTTTACTCCTAAGGAGTTTGCTGACCTCCAGCTCAGTGGAAGTTCAGTGGCTCCTCACAGAAGCTAAAGAGAAAAGTCCATTGCCTGTGTGGTTCACAGCTCCTTTGGTTTGTGGAGACAGAATGACTGGGAAGAGGGCTTGGAGTAAATTCTTGGATGCAAGACATAGGTTTGTCAAGTGTGAGCTGTGTGACTTGTTTTTCTTTTTCTCTTATTTTTTTATTTCAGATGAATTAATCATTTTAACCAGTGCCTTTCAATATATTCACAGTGTTTTACAGTCATCACCACTGTCTAATCCTAGGACATTTTTATCACCCTCAAAGAAAACCCTACACCAATTACACAGTCACTGTTCATTCCTCCATCCCCTGGAAACCACGAGTTTGCTTTCAATCTCTGTGGAATGGCCTTCGCTAAACATACGGTTTAAACAGTCATATATATAATCTTTTTGTCTCAGGTTTCTTTCATTCAGCATAATGTTTACTACCTGCGTTCATTTTGAGCATGTATCAGTACTTCATTCCTTTGAATAATATTCCATTGTGTGGATAAGTGCCACATTTTGTTTGTTCATCAGTTGATGGACATTTGGGTTGTGTGTACCTTTTTGCTAAGAGTATTTTGCCATGACTCATGCAGCTCTTGAGGTTCTTGAGGTGAAGGATCCTGAGAGGATGAGAAAATAAAGAAGAGGCAAAGCTGGGGTCAAGTGGAGCCCTTCCTCTTCTGATGGGAGAGAAGGAACTGCTCAACCACTGTGGCAGGTTTATTTACATACTCCATACACTCCAGAAGAAGAATGTCAATTTCAAACCCACTACCTAGCAACTTGTTTGCCTGGCTGGCCTGGGCCCCTTGCCTTCTTGGAGTTGGAACAGCTTGTTTTATATGGCTTGTTTTGGGTTCTCTGTGTTTTCAGGACTGGTCTGGCTTTAGCCCCACACATACGATCAATATCCAGCTTCAAGGACTCCCTATAGTATTTGTATATACATTTTTGCTTAAATACTTGTTTTCAATTACTTTGTATGTAAAACTAGGAGTGGAAGTGCTGGGTCATATGTGAATTCTGTGTTTAAGTTTTTGAGGAATCTCCAGACTGTTTTTCCATAGCAACCGCACCATTTTACATTTCTACTAGTAGTATTTGAGAATTCTAGTTTCTCCATATCCTCACCAACACTCTATTTTCTGGATTTTTGATTTGGCCATATATCCTTAGTGGGTATGAAGTAGCATTCCATTGTGGTTTTAATTTATATTTCTCTAATAGCTTAATGATGTTGAGCATATTTTCATGTGTCAGTCATTTTTGTATCTTCTTTAGACAAATGTCTATTTCAGTTCATTGCCCATTGTATTAGTCAGCTTTCCCATTGCTGGAACATGATACCTAATACCCACAACTTACAGGAGGAGAAGTTAAATTTTGTTCACACTTTCAGGAGATTGAGTCCATGGTTTACTGGCTCTAAGGCATAAATATCATGGCAGAAGGGTGTGGCAGAGTAGTCATGTTTAGTTCATGGTGGCTAGGAAGCAGAGCAGAGGAACAGTGCCAGAGAGGAAAGGGACAAGGATGAGATAGAGTACTAAAGATCACGCCTTAATGACCCACCCAGGCACACTCAGAAGTGTGCTCCACGAGTATTCTCAGTGGTTCCTAAACCAATCAGGTTAACACAATCAAACTTAACTGTCAAATTCATTTTTTTGCAGTTTTAATTTTTATTAGTATGTTTGCATTACATAATTATTACATCCCTTGTAAGGAGTTGGTGCATATACATAACACATCTCAATTCTTTTCTCATCCTCTTCTCCCTTCCTTTTCCCTACCTCCATCTCTTGATCCCCAGCCCATTTGAAAAAGATCTGTCTCTCTTTTATCTATCTTTTGTTTGGTTCTTTATTTACATTTTGTGTTTCTCATATAAGAGGTACCATGCAGTATTTGAGCTCAGGTATCTAGTTTATTTCACTTAACATTATGGTCTCAACATGCATCCACTTTCCTACAAATTACTGGTTTATCCTCTTTTATGGCAGAGTAGTATACCATTGTGTATAAGTACTACATTTTCTTTCTCTATTCATTTATAATGTAAATATAGGCCACTTTCAGAATTTAACTGAACTGTCCTGTTGTAAACATGGGTATGCCTGTATTACTGTAGTATGATATCTTCAATTCTTTTGGGGAGATGCCATGTCTTTCTGTTAAGTTTTAAGAGTTGATTGTGTACATTCTTTATGACATGTATGATTTGCAGATACCTTCTCCTATAATGTGAGCTGTCTTTTTACTTTCTTGATATTGTGCACAGCTTTTTGATTTCTGTTTCTTTCTTTTGTTGCTTATGTTTTGGATGTCATATGTAAGAATCCACTGTCAAATCAAGGAAACATCCAGTTTCTCTGTGTTTTAAGAATATATAGTTTTAATTTCTACATGTAACTCTTCAAACAGTTTTGAATTTTTTTTGTAAATGGGATCTACTTTTTTTGCATGTGGATTTATAAGGTTAAACAAGGGTCCCAGATAAAAGAGGTAATTGGAGAGATTATATCTATCTGGGATTGAAAGTATATTCTTGAAGATCATGTTTTCAAATTCTATTGCTGCTCCTATGAAATTTAAGGATATCTAGTTTAGGTATGTAACAGTCCTAAAGAGTTTGGAATTATAGCAGACAAGGAAAGGATAGTCTCTCCTTTCTGAACCAAGAATCCTCTCCCTATCACTTATTAAACTTACAGAAGACTGCTTCCTAATTCAATGGCCAGTGACTTAACTCTTATGAGTATGTGTGAGGCATTGCATTGTATACTGGAGACAGCATACACTGAGATAAAAATTCAGGCTCTTGTATACCAAGACTATCTTTTGGTCCTTCATTTCCCTTCAAAATCTTTTGTTCTCTTGCAGTTATCTAACACACTGTGTCCAATTTCTTTACACACTAATCAGGCCTGGATTCCATTCTAAATTAACCCTTTTACCCTACCCCATGGAAGCACTCTTTTCAGACTCATCACTGACCTTCATGTTGCTAACTCTAGTGAATCAGTTCTCAGTCTTCCAGTTCCTAAACCCGTAGGCAGCATTTTACATTGCTGATTATTCCTCTTTCTTTGAAATACTTCTTCCTCTTGGCTTCCAGAGCACTATTGCATCCTCTGAATTTCCTTTCACCTATTGAAGAGTCTTTCTCAATCTTTTTGCTAGTTCCTCATCATCTTCCTAACCACTAAAAGTTGGAGTGCTGAAGAACCTAATCTAAAACCTCCATTCTTCCCTATTGACCTTACTTTCTAAGCATTTCATCTGGTCTCAAGATTTTAAATAAAATCTGTAGACCAACAATGTCACATTAATAACTACCAAAGTTTAATCTACAAGTTAGAACTTACTTTTAAGTCTATATATGATACCAAAATGCCTACTTGACATCTCTACCTGAATATCTAACAGATACCTCAAAACTGAACTCCTGATCTTCCTTTCCAAAACCCACTCTTATCATAGCCTATCCCATCGTATCTCAGTAATAGCAAGTTCATTCTTTTAGTACCCCACGCCCAAAGTCTTAGTCATCTTTGATTCTTTTTTCTTTTGTCCTGTATTAAGTCTTATCAGCAAATCATGTTAGGTCTTCCTTCAAAATGTGTCTAGATTGGGTCAGTCCCCACTGTTTTTGCTGCTTCCACTTTATCTAAACCACTATTATTTCTCCCCTGAATTATTGCAATAACCTCTTTTTCCTGTTGTGTATTACCTCTCCTACAACCTACTCTACACATCAGTTAGTGGAAACCTGTTGAAAATAAATTCTCAGCCAGGCATGGTGGTGCACGCCTATGATCCCAGCACTCAGGAGGCTAAGCCAAGAGGATTGCTATGAGTTCAAGGCCAGCCTAGGCTACTTACCAAAACCCCTGGTTCTTTGGCACTGTGCCATATTATTTTCTGTGATTCTTAGTCAATCTTGGTCTTGGAATACCAGGGAGAACAGCTGTTTAGAACAGTGTTACAGCCTGGCAAGCACAAGGTCATGAGTTCAATCCCTGGTGCCACCAAAAAATAAAATAAAATAAATAAAATAGAATACTAGAACAATGTCACAACACAGCCTAGAAAATGACAAACTGAGCTAACCATATACTTGCCAGCTTTAACTTTATGAACTAGATTTGTGGTTATATAGCAAAATCTAAAATAAACCAGAAAATTATATCCAATATATACATCCTTAATATGTCAGCACTGTGTGGATGACACTGAGATCTGCTGCTAGCTGGAGCAGTAGCCAGGCTTTCCTCTCTCCTGGTGGTAGGGATTGAGTGCCTGGATTGCTGGGCACTCTGAACCTGATTGTGAGGAACAAATTCTCTGTGCTGCCGCTATTCTGCCACCTCTTGCTTGCATTTTTGATCTGCGGCTTCCTTCTCAGCAATCAAGGTCTCAGCTCTATCTTTACAGTCCACAGCTTTACTGGAGCTTCCTTTATGGCCAGACTCACAATGTTTTAAATCATCCTGCTGGATTCTTTGCTCTTGATCCACACCATAAATCTGGCTAAATGCCCCCAGTAATAGCAATGCCACTGCCTCAGCATTTGACTGCCTTGAAATTTCTTCTGCCAGATTAATCAGTCCTCCATCCTTAATCTTAGTCTCAGGCAAAGTCTCTGGACATGAGCAAAATGCAGACAAACTTTCTGCCAAGCCATTACACATGGTGTGGAGTCCAACAACCAATGCAGTCCTTCTTCCAAGCAGAAACCTCCTGAGCCTGGTCTTTACTGGCAGGCTTTCTATCAGCCTTCTGGTCTCTTGAGCTCTGACCAGAATCTCCCCTACAGAACAGCCTAAGCTCTTCCAGCTTTATGCATTCAGGCAACATCTCCAAACCTTTCCAAACTCTTCACACAAGCCATTCCCAAAGGCTGTTGAACCACATGGTCAGGTACAGTCACAACAACAGCCCCACTCCTGGTACCAAATGCTGTCTTGGTTACTTTTCTCTTGTTGCTGGGACAAAACACCTGACATCCAAAGTGAAGCAAGGAAAGGTTTATTTAGCTTACTGTTTCTGGAGATTTCAGTCCATAATCAGCTCCTCCAAGGTAGGGTGGCATGGCACTGGGGCAACACTTCAAGGCCACAGCCAGAGCCAAAAAAAACCAAACCTCTTCTCCTCCCTTATATTATACACAGCTCCCCCCTTCAGGGTGGGTGTAGCACTCACAAAATGTCCTTGCCTTCCTTTGTACAGGATGAGGATATTTACAAAGTAAGAACCCTGCCTCCCTGCTGAATCTCTCAGTTAAACTTCTAAACTTCTCAAGTTGATGCAATGTATCAACCATAACAGTATTTGAAGCTATGCCTCTTTCCTTTTATTTGTCTTTACACTTTCACTCCAGTTAAAAAAAGCTTGAAAACTTCTTATCTACGGGAGTCGGAATTAAACGCTGAGATTGGTGGTTGTGACTGTCATTAATACCTTAGAAACCATGCCAGGGCACACTTATTTCTTCTGTCTTATAGATCACAGAAATACTCTGTTTTATACTCCTAAAGGTCAAGCCCCAGAATATTGCTATTATGAGTACTGATGAACACAGTGTTCCTACCATGCCAAGTCTTTCTACAAGCAAGATGATTCAAGTGTTAGCATTTTTGACTTCTGTTAGCTTGGTAGTATTGGCTATCTTGGTGTTCTTCTGACAGACCTGATTGAGGCTCCTTTCCCATGGTCAGCTGTCCTCTGTGAGTGAAGGCCCACTTAGTGCTATCAGATAGGGATCCAAGCATTAAAGGTAGGTGTGGATCCCACATAATGGACAGTGTGTGTTGATTCTACTGTGAAATGCCGTAGCCCCTAAAGAAAAAGGCAAACAAACCATATTAAGTGACAGCCTCTCCAAATAGCAAGTTCAGAGACTTTATCTAGATGAACGTTTCTCAGCCTGTGTCTGCTGTCCTGTTTGTGGGCCTTCTCGTAGGTTTGTGTCATTAAAGACTGGAATGGTGTCTGTTGGTTATTTCAAAAGATAATGCATTATTTCTTTTGAATTTTTAACCAAACAACTATTGTATAAATAAACTCTCTTCTGCTCTTTTCCTAGATGAGCTAATTTCCTAGATGACAAGCAAGTAGATAAATTCAGATAGTGGTAATAGTACTACAAAGAAAATAAAATGAAGCTGATTCGCTAATGATGAACACTTGGGTTATTTTTTCCCTGTATTACATGCTACAGCAGTAAACATCCTTATATTTTTGCAAATGTGTGGGTGTTTATATTGTATAGCTTCTGAAAGAGAATTTCTGAGTCATATGATCACTTTACAAAAATTTTAATAGGTACTGCCCAATTGGTCCTAAAGGTATCTATACTAATGTTACATAAATTGTATAATATGTATCATAGTTGAATGTAGTCTGTTTCTGGATTTTAATAAAATATTTTTCTTTTTAATTACACTAGTAATATAGAATACATTCTCTTTGTAAAAATATTTAGCGTAAGATTAAAACACGTTCATACCCTCACCAAATTTGCAAATTTTTGCCTCTTAAAAGTATCTACCATATAAAATGGTGCAGTATCTCCTTGTTTTAATTTTTTATTATAATCATCAACGTGTTAATTGTACAAATGAATGGGTTTCACTGTGATATTTACTTACATACATATCTTGTGTCTTGATCATGTCTACCTTCTCTTCTGCCATCTCTTGCCTACCTTTCTCTCCTCTCTTGTTTTAATTTTTATTTTCTCTTCTACATTTTTAATTAGCACATAGTAAATTTACATTTATAAGGTACATGTTTTGATACATGTTTACAGTGCATATTGATCAAATTTGAGTAATTAACATATTCATCACCTCACACATTTATCATTTCTTTGTAGTGAGAACATTCAAAAATCCTCTTCAGCTGTGTTGAAGTATACAATATATTAGCAGTAACTATAGTCACCTTACTGTGTATTATGACACTCTGGTTGAATATGTCTTATAAAGTTTCTGACCATTTTTCAGTCTTTTGTGTTACATAGCAGAGACAGCTGGTTACCTCTTGTGATTCAGTCTTCCTTCATCTTTAGTATTAGGAAACCATATTAGTTGCCTTCTTGTTGCTGGGACAAAATACCTGAAACCCACAAATTAAATCAGGAAAAGTTTATTTTAGTTCACAGTTTATAGAGGTTTCAGTCTACTCAGCTGGTTCCAAAGCAGGGTGGCATGGCAGAGGAGAAACAGCCCATGGAAGGGCAGGCAGCAGACATCCCAACTTCCTTGTTCTTTCCCATTATATTCCATCAAGCCTACAAGCCTATTGGTTAATGCCAGCCACACCCAGGATGGGTCTTCCCTCTTCAGTAAATTCGTTATCTACACCCAGAATTATGCTAAACATATTGGATATGATTAATCCAATATCACACACCCATGATCCAGTCACTTCAAAGCCCCATCTGACTGCATGAGGCAGTAGTTGACTCTGTTTATACTTAACCCTCATACTGTCAAAATTCTGGACTATGTGCCAACCTCCATACCTCTTCTGGCCATTGGTTTATCCACTGCCTATGTCTCCCTTCTGGATTGTGGAAGTTGAATCTTGCTCTTGATTCTGTTTTCCCATCTGAACTCCAGATCATCTTCCCCACCTCCACCCCACAGACATATATATATATTCCTATAAAAATAGTGCATGAAAAATTTCCTGCTGAAAGTGTGGTACTATTTTTGAGCCCAGAAAATAACTTTTTTTGCCTGAAATTGTTTGTCTTATAGGCAGATGATTGCTTTATGCACACGCAGCAAAAATGAATAATCTTATGTACAGTAAGACTCCATCAAAGACATGCTTCAGGTTGGTTAAATAAGGTTCATCAGTGGGACCAAGAAATAGGATACCAAAGCTGTATCCAGGGCAGGGACTAAGCAGTGAGTTCTGTCAAAGGTCACATTTACTCAAAGAAATCTGCATTTCCTTCTTACCTTGATACATTTCCATTGGGCTTTTGCCCCCTCCCTCTACCTCCCTTGAGGATCTGACAGTTCATACATTACAAAGATGCTTTCTGTTCGATGCTGTGTACTTGGCTACATGTTAGGATACAAAAATGAATAAATTGCACAGTTTTCTGACTCATCTACTTTTGCTTCCATGACCCATTATACTGCCACCTGAATCACACCACCCCCTTGCTGAGAAACTGTAGCAGTGTATAAATGCTTAATAAATACTTTGTGAACACACGGAGATTATTTCTAAGTTGTTTCTGTTCATTGACTCTTTATGCTGAATTTTTATTTTTATATTTGTTTCCTCTGCATTGAATATTGTGTTTTACTCTTCCATTAAGTTTCTTTAAATTTTTTTTTCTGGCCCTTATATTTGCATTTTTCCACATTTAGAGCCTTCTGCATTTTTCCATTTGCCTCCTGTTGATTTAATCTCACAGGTCACTTGTTTTTTTGTTTTTTTAAAGTAAGCTTTATGTTTAGCCTTATGCCAAGTTTTATATATAATTCTATTTTTGGTTATAGTGCCATTTGTGAATATGCTTTTAATTATGTCTCAGTCAGTTTTATGGTGGAACAAGCTCATTCTCTTAATCATATTTGCAAAGTTAGATAACATAGTTATAGTCTGAAGTTTAGATAGGTAGCATTTAAAATTATTCATTGGTTTTTAAGAGTCTTAACTCTAAATTTTACTCCATTAACTTTATGTGTTGTGACTTTGTTTTATATAGCTATTTAATGTATCACAGTTTCATCAGTCTCTAATTATTAAGTTTTCAGTTTTCTGAAAAACAAATTTGAAGTTTAGACAAACACATTTTTGTTCTACCTGGGTTACTACCATTTTCAGTGTTCTGAAGCCCTCCCTCCCTTCCTTATCTCCTTCCTTCATGAAATTTTGAGATAGTTTCTTCTCTAAAAGCTAAGAAACCTCAAATTATGGGGAAGACTTAGATACTTACTACAGGTACTGTCTCTTTCAGCCATAATTTTGACATGATATTGACAAGAGGACTTTGATATTAGAGAAAATTATACTCAAATCACAGTGCTTGTGCTTTGAGTAATAAGGCAGGTTTAACTTCTGTCAGCCTCAGTTTTCTCATCTGAAATAGACATAACACTAACTTCAATGTTGGCATAAGAATGTCATTAAATGATGTTTTTAAACACTCAGCATAATCCTAGCATGTGTAAGTACTTTGCAGTTACACCACATAATGATATTTTGGTCAAGAACAGACCACATGTACAATAGTGGCCCCCAAAAAATTATAATAGAGCTGAAAAATTCCTGTTGCCTCTCTACACACAGCTGATAGAGAGGACAGGGTATGGAGGGGGAAGATAATGAGGATCTGGACCCCATGTAGGCCTGGTCTAATGTATGTGTGTCTTGGTTTTTAACAACAACCAAAAATTTAAATTAAAAACATAAAAGAAAATTTAAAATGAAAAATAGCTTATAGAGTAAGGATATAAAGAAGAAGGTGTTTTCGTATAGCTAAGTATTATTGCAGAAGTCAAAAAGTTTAAGATAGGCCTCCGCCTGCCAGCCGCCACCATCAAAAATCTTGCTTCCCACGAGCAGCCAGCGCAAGCAGAGAGAACCAGCCAGATCTGCCTCCGCCTGCTGGCTGCCACCATCAGAAGGTTTGCTTCCTTCAGGCAGCCAGCACCCACTGCAAGAATCAGACAAACACAATCCTGTGTGCCTGCCACCATTGGGGGTGTCCCTGTGTAGACATGCAGGCTCAGAGAAGCAGCCTCACCACCATGCATTGCTGGCCATCAAGGAAGCCCCAGTGTAGCTGCACAGGTCTAGAGAAGCCTGCCCCACACCCTGCTACCTCCCTGTAAACCTGGGCAGAACAACCCAGGTGCCTGTCCCATTCTCCTAAACTCCAGCAGGGCAGCCAATGTGGGAAGTGCCTGGGATCCCACAGTTGGCTTGTTGGGAGGAACTCAGGGGAATGTCAAGACGAAGAAGCAAAAGGCAATCTCAGACCTCCAGCCCACACAGAACAAGCCTGGGAGATACAATCATGGAAGAAAACGGAAGTCACACGCCTGAAATCTCCAAGAGGATAGCAACTGAAGTAAAGAAGCAACTTCATGAGACTATAAAAGTAATCAGATCAGAAATAATGTCTCAGGTAAAAGAAGAAATTGCAAACATAATGAATGAATTGTTAAGTATATCTAAAGAAGACATAAAAAAAAAGCATAGGAAAATGATGGAAGCCTTGAATGAACAGTATAGAAAGGAATTACAATGCATGAAACAGATTCAAAGAGATATTTAGGAAATTAAAAAGTCAGAAGCTGGCAAAACCACTTGAAAGAGACGGAAGATAGACTTTTAGACCTTGAAGACAGGATCACAGCTAGCAATCGTGAAAGGAAAGATCTCTTAAAAATAACAAGGGAGCAGGAAACAACAATTGAACAGCTGCAAGACTACACGAAGAAAAACAATTTAAGAGTGATAGGTATCAGTGAAGAAGCAAGGGTCCACACAAGTGAAATATAAAAGCTATTTACAGAAGTAATAGCAGAAAACTCCCCAAACATAGAAAAAGGATCTGGCATACAAATAAGCGAGGCATATAGAACTCCAATTAGTCATAACCAAAATAAATCTACACCCAGACATATAATAATCAAGATCCAAGAAATTCAGCACAAGAACAGAATATTAGAAGCTGTTAGAGAAAAGAAACAGATCACCAGGGCTGGGGATTTAGTTCAGCTGCCTGGCAAGCGTGAGGCCGTGAGTTTGATCCCTGGTACCACAAAAAAAAGAAAGAAACAGATCACCTATAAAGAAAAACCAGTCAGAATCATGACAGACTTCTCAACACAACCATCAAGTAAAGAAGAGTTTGGAGTGAAGTATTTCAAGTCCTGAAAGAAAACAACTTCCAACCCAGATTGATGTACCCTGCAAAAGTATCTTTCATAATTAATGGAGAAACAAGATAATTCCATGACAAAGAACAGCTGAAGGAATTCATGACCACTAAACCAACCCTGCAAAGAATACTGAAGGGCATTCTAGAGAGAGATAAAAAAAGATCACTGTTCCAGGAACAGCGGCAGAGAGGGATCACCAAGTGGGGCAGACAGTTGAATGGAAGAGAAAAGTAGGAAGCCAATGGCAGGAAAATAGCATGGTAGAGACGAACCAGCGTGTGTTAGCCATAACCATTAATGTAGATGGCCTCAGTTCACCAATAACAAGAAACAGGGAGAGTGGGTCAAGAAACAAGATCCATCAATATACTGTATACAAGAAATACATTTAGCTCAAAAGGAAATTTATAGACTGAAAATCAAAGGAGAGAAAACAGTTACTCCATGCCACAGGAGAACAGAACAAAGAAAGGGTAACTTGCCTATCAGCTGCAGAATGGGTAAGAAAGATATGGTATTTTCATACAATGGAAAACTACCCAGCTGTAAAGTAGGATAATCTTGAGGCTCTTGTAAGTAAATAGATGCAACTGGAGACCACGTTCATGAGTGAAAGGGTTTGAACTCATATGGGTGAAACCTATCATAAAAAACAGAAGCAATTAGTGGGATCCAGAAAGAACAATAGATACTATGAAAGTGATAGGGGATGAAATGCCTAGGAGAGGAAGGTGGTAACCACTGTTAATTTCTTATTATCTTATCTTGAACTGTTGTATCGTTTTTGCAATTTTGTTAGGTTTGGTTTTGTTCTGTCTCATTTTGTTAGATTTTACTGTGTCTGATGGTATGGGCATCTATTTTAAAGATAATGGGATGTATTATGGTAACCATTGTTGGTTTCCTATTATCTTGTTTTGAAGTCCTATAATGCTTTCATTCTTTTGTTTAATTGGTTTTATTCTGTTTTGTTTGATTTTATTACATGTGATGGTATGAATAGCTGTGTTGAAGAAAATGACACATTGTGGTAGCCGTTGTTGATTTCCTATCGTCTTGTTTTGATGTCCTATAATGCTTTTATTCTTTTGTTTTGATTGGTTTTATTCTGTTGTGTTTTATTTCATTTTATTATGTGTTATAGCATGAACAACTGTTTTGAAGAAAGTGAGACATTATAGTAACCATCATTCATTTCCTGTTACCTTGTTTTGAGGTCCTGTAATGCTTTTATTCTTTTGTTTTGATAGGTTTTATAGTCTGTTTTCTATGATTTGATTTCAATATGTGTGAAGGTATGGACAACTATTTTGAAGAAAACAAGAGACATTATGGTAGCCACTGTGGATTTCCTATTGTCTTGTTTTGAAGTCCTGTGTTGCTTGCATTGTTCTGTTCTGATTTGCTTTGTTCTGTTTGTTTTGGTTTGGTTTTATTCCCTTTAAAATAAAAAAATTTAAAAGTTTAAGTAAAAAAGTTTCAGTAAGCTAAGGGTAATTTATTATTGGAGAAAAAAATTTTATAGTGTAAGTGTAGTGTTTATATAAAGTCCTCAGTCATATTCAGTGATACCATCGGCCTTCACAATCAGTCACTCACTCACTTGCCCAGAATAGCTTCCAGTCTGTCAAGCTGCATTTATGGTAAATCCCCTATTCACATCTGTCATTAAAAATCTCTTATACCCTATCTTTATTGTATCTTTTCTGTGTTCAGATTAGTGTAAGTATGTACACCAGTATTTTCCATTACAATTCCTGCATAGGTTTGTAGCCTAGGAGCAGTAGGCTGTACTGTACAGCCTAGATGTGTACTAAGCCTTACCATCTAGGTTTATGTGAGTACACTCTGTGATGTTCAGGCAACATCAGATTCATAATAATCCCTGATCTCAGAACATATACCTAATGTTAAGCAGTGTGTGACTGTACTTTTAAAATGATGCTGTAATAGTATTAATCTCTTTACGAGCCAGAAAAAAGAAAGGTCGATGTAACAGTATGCTTCTGTTTCTAATCTAATGCTACACACACGCACGCGCACACACACACACACACACACACACACACACTTCCTTTTTCCCTAATTAAGGAACCCAGGCTCAAGATAAGGGTCTGCAAAAAGGAAGCATGTCTAGTTCTGTCTTTGCTTTTTGTTATCTACTGATGGTAGCATGAATTCTTGCACAGAGTAGTCTTAGGCCTAATGTATTACTCTTACCTCAATTCTTCCAGTAGAGGCCTTTATAGAGACTGCCTAATTAACAATTTATCAGTAATTTTTTTATAACTGTAGCTCCTCCAGATGTGTGGGTATTAAACTCTACCCTTGGATGGTCCAGCAGCTTAGAGTATTACCATGGATGAAAGTGGTTGAGGCAGAGTAGAGAACAAGATCAATTATTGTTGTGTGGGAAAAGGTCAAGAAATTAACAGGAGGATATCAGATGGATTATTTGTTTGGATGTTGAAATCAGTAAGATTATGACCGAAATAGTGTTGGAGTGACAATGAACCAGAAG
This sequence comes from Cuniculus paca, assembly GCA_004365215.1. NCBI lineage: Eukaryota > Metazoa > Chordata > Mammalia > Rodentia > Cuniculidae > Cuniculus > Cuniculus paca. The sequence continues at coordinate 30,906 of RJWT010004045.1, forward strand.
CTAAAATTATCAGGGAATAAAAGGAAGTGACCTAGGGGAACCATAAAGGACCACAGTAGAAAACGTAGTAGGTGGTGATATGTGACTCAGAATTTTGGTGATATGCAGCATGGAATTTTTGGAGAAAACAAGGGTAAAATGTTCTAGGAGTAGCAATGAGGAATCAGAAAGGCACTTACCAGGCTTCATGTTTGAGGAGGATGAATGTGAAAAAGAGTCCTTCTAAAGGGACCACAGGGAAAGCATCCTCAGGGAAGAGTCAAGTTTAGTTTAAATTAAGAAAATAAAAGAAATTGAGGAAATCTTCTGAGAAGATGCTCTGATCTAGTTAATCATTTTAAATATGACTCCCAAATTTGTAGCCCAGAATTCTCCCCCACCCAACTCCAGGCTCAAATCAATTCTCTAACAGCTTTTTAGGCACCTTAACCTGAGTATTTAATAGACATCCCAAATGTGTCCAAAATACAACTGATCTTACGTGCCTCTACCACTCTCCCATCAACACATGTGTTCTTTCTATACCCTTCCCCTCACAGTTAATGTCAGTTCTCATCTTCTCGTCAGTCAAGCAAAATAAAACAATACATTTTTTAAACCTTAGATTTATTCTTTACCTTCCCTTTTTTCCACAAAACCTACACATCTGTCCCATTGCTTATACTTTGAAACTATATCCAGAATCTAGCCATTTCTCTTACCCTTTCCTTACTACCACCAAGTCTAAGCCACCATCATCTTTAGCCTGGATTCTTCTAATAGCTCTGTTTCTGGTCTCCTTTTTCTACTCTTGTCCCCTATAGTTTGTTCCCATCATAATAGCCAGAATGATCATGTTAAAAAATGAGTCTAAATGTGTCATTTCTATGCTTCATACTCCTCAGTGGCCATATAGCTTGGGTAAGCACTGTATACAGTTTCAGCATTGGTCTTCTCACTCTGACTTCTGAACATTCTGGCTTCTTCTCACTTCTGAACATTCAAAACCTGGTATTCTTCCACTTCCTCCCCACTTAACCCACACAAAGTTTTTCTCTACAATACTAGATTTGTTGAAGAATCCAGACCAGTTATCCTGAAGAATTGTCTATATTTTTAATTTCTCTGCTTCCTGGGGTATTAACTTATTTATTTTTCTGTATCCTGTATTTCCTGTTTATTGGACATTATATCTAAAAGACTGATTAAGGTTAATTGGTTTTGAGAAGAAAACTGTATATGATGCTGCAGTCTTCATACTGCACCAAATGAGGAGATACATATTACCCGATTGTCATACTGTGATGTTAAGTTTGACTAATATGTTATGGTGGTGAATTTCACAGCTCTCTATTATAGATTTACAGTTTCTCTTTGTGATTAACAAATGAGCTGAAGCCAGGCATGATAGTGCATGCCTGTAATCCCAGCTCTCAGGAGGCTGAGGCAGGAGGATCACCACAAGTTTGAAGCAGCCTGCGCTGCACAGTGAGTTCAAGGACAGCCTGGACTACATAGCAAGACCCTGTCTCAAAAGAAAAGACAAATGAGCTGAAGAGTAGATGTTGTTTTGTAACCCCGTGATTTTAAAGAATACTTTTTAACTGAGGAACTATTTTTTCAAGTAAAACCTTTTTTGAAGATTCATTATCTAAATAGATAAAAGCAGGGTTTTTGCTGGTTGCAGTGGAAAATGTCTACTATTTGCAGCTTCTGTGGGAACTCTGATAAACAGTTTGTAACCCACAGAATCTGTCTGAATCTTGAGAAAGTGATGGCTTGGAGAGAACAGCTGAATTTAACAGCTACCTAGTAACTTATGAGAAACCTTTTGTATTGAACCTTCTGTTAGAGCACAGTTCAGGGAGATCTGGGGATCTGTGCCTTGGAAAGCTGTGGTTATGGATGATTATTACATAGTACAAACTTATTTTTCCCTGGCAGTCCACCCACTGTTTTTAGTTGTCTGAGTGTATTCTCTGACATTCTATCTGTTCTGCAGATGTGAAGATTTGAAATTACTTCATTTTTAGTTTGTGTAGGATAGCAGTTTTCCTTCTTTTCCCTTTTGGAAATTCTTCAAATACAAAGAATTCCAGATTCCGACATTATTTATCTATGTATGTTTGAAGCACTGAAATCTCATGAGCTTTTACCACTTTCCACTTTTAGAATACAATATTCAAAGTGCTGCCCCAGCTGAAGTTAGTTTTATCATTTGTTTGGTGTTTTCTTCCTTTCTACATCTTATTCACCCTAGTACACCTTACTAGCAAATTGAGTAAGTTTAATACAGTTTAGCCATGTAATGTATATATAACTTGCAAGCTATATTATATATATTTGTATTTTCATGGAAAAGAGTTTATAAGTGGGGAAAATAGGTAATAAACTACAATTTAATCTCACTTTTTTTATTATACACAACTATCTGTATATGTGTTTATGTGTGTATTCATGTATAAAGCCAAAAAGAATATTTACAAAAATGTTCACGTTGATGCTATCTTTTGATATAATCTCTTCTCTCGACTTCTGGCTTTCATTGTACCTTATTTCTACGGTCACTACTTTTATAAAGATTAAAATGTTGTTAAAACAAACAGAAACTTTGGTTCATTATGTTCAGAGCACATTGAAGGCAGTCCAGGTTCCTCCCCAACTTACTGCCAGCCATGCCACTCTTTGGAATTCTCTTACCATCCCATTCAACAAATTTTCTCTAACCTTGTGCTTTGGTTTATTTTAATTTAGAATTGACCACTTGGGTCTGAATACTCTCTCTGCTCACTTGTGGCAAAATTAACTTATCAAGAAAGAAAAAGAAAATGTAAAAATTATGTTCTAATAGGAGCTGTCACTAGATTGTGGTCTCCATCAGGGCCCCACAGGGCTCAGTAAGTATCTGTTGAATGAAGTGACCTTTTTGGTCTTCTTTTACCCCCCTAAATTCCTACATGACAGAAAATGCCTTGTTTTTCTATAATGCCCAGAATATTTTGGATACTTTATATACATTAATGGTTAAAGTATTTTTAAATCCATAATTAATAAAAATAAATATAAGATCTACTTTCCACTTTGACCAGAATTTGTGCTTGCATGGCGTTATAGAAAGGCAAAAACTTAAAGATAAGGATTTATGTTCAATCTTGCTCATAATTATGTGATCATAGGTTTAGTTATTTAAACCCTGAGCTACCTTCATTCATAACTTCATGGATTCCTTTCTGGAAATGGCAAAAACCTCTGCCTAGATTCCTTAGTTCTGTCTTCCCTAAGTCTGTCCCCAAGCAGTTCTACACAGAGTAATATACCTACAGAGTAAATCTGACCTTGTCTCCCGCTGCCTCAGCTTGAAACCTCTCACTGGGCCTCTAATACTGTCGCCTCTGCCCCAAGCTTTCAACTTTGGCTGCTGGAAGCCACCACAAGGCTTGAATAATACCAAATTCCTGGTAGCTTCCACACATTGTATGCCACCTTCTGTTTTTTCATTACATGTTTCCCTTTCTTTCCTGATACCAACTACTTCTGCTCAACTCCAGGACTGTGCTTGACAGTCCCTCTCTCGAGGATGCCGAAGGTTGAGTATCCTCTCTTTCTTATTACTGATACTGTGAGGGGTTTAAGACAAA
>RJWT010004046.1:6460-34647 GCA_004365215.1 Cuniculus paca
AATATTCTTCTTAAAAACTTGAACAGGCTTCTGAGATACTTGAGATTGTCATGTTTTCTATCACTCTACTAAGAACAAATAATAATGTTAACAGTGATTTTTCTCTCCCAGAGTAGGCTTGGGGATAATAGAGATATTTTAGAGTTTTACATGATGCATTTCTTCATTGTTTCAATTTTGTTAAAATCGACATAATTTGCTTACACATTCTGAGAAAAAGATAGTTCAAGCTTTGGGCTAGAGAAGGGGAACACAAGAACTCTAGATTCATTAAGATACATAATGGAAAAATATTTCACACTTAGTCAAATCAGGCTATTTCCAGAATTACAATGATAAATGCAAACACTTTAATAAGACTGTAACATAATAATACTACTATCAAAGGAAAAACCTTTATGATGTGACTTGGTGATTCCATGGGTCTATGCTAGATGCATTCTCCTTTTCTTTGTACCTACAGGCACTGTTTTGTTGTCTATAGCTGCTTTTCCCATGGAAGATTTCTACCTAGGCACTTACCATGTGGTAAACAGCATACCCACAAAGGAGCAGAACAGGCTGTTTCACGTGGCACTGCTGACCCTCTCTCTGGGCACAGGAGGAATCAGAGCCATTGCTTGTCCACTGGGTGCTTACGGACTTCAGGAATGTGGATCCAAGAAACAAATGTCTTTTTTTAACTGGTAGGTAGCACTAATTAAGAAAGAAAACAGATTTGTGACACTTCTTTCCATTCTGGGTTTTCTCATTGTTTGGTTTATTTTGATAGCAGTTGTGGTCTTTGCTGTTTGTTGAGATGGGTATGCAATGATGTGATTGTGATTCAGTCAATGGTTATGGAAACTGAGGGTTCCAGTATGGATTAAAATGGCTTATCAGTGCCTAAGACACATTGATAAGTGTATCCAAGTAAAAAGATATAAAATGATTTGTTACATTGAATAGAAAATGTCTTTGGAGTCAAATAGTCCTGAGTGGAAGTCTCAACTATGCTTAATATGAGCTGAACACTCTTCACCAAGCCATTTATTCTTTACCTACCTGAAAAGTTTAGCAGAAACAATAAATGTATATTTTTGGCAGAGAACTTGGCACACAGATGATCAAAATACAGTAGCCGTTACTATTAGTTATGTCTATATCATAATAAAATAGTTTGGCAGGTATTATAAAGTCATAAGCCTGTGCAAAGAAGAGATGAAAAACTTGGAAGAGTATTTTACAATTTGTTGAACACCAACAAGTACCTCTTTCTCACCCACTTTATCTCAAACACCTAAAATAACTTTTTCATGAAAACCACTGTTTTTTCTGAATCTCTGCCTCTTCCAATAATTTCCCACAGTTTATCAGTTTATGTATTTTTGAAGCAATGAATTTCTATTTAGCAATAGTAATTCAAGAAAGAAATGAGATTTAATTCTGAAGGAAAAATTCAGAACTTAGTACAGAATTTCTCTTTGGCTTCCACTATTCTTCAGTGAGTGTCAAATAGATGTGAGATACTGCAATAGTTCGGATCTGAAATAGCCTCCAAAAGTCTATGTGCTGGAGGCTTGGTCTCCAGTCTGTGATACTGTTGTGAGGCAGAGGAACCAGTGGGAGGAAGTTAGGTCATTGGGGGGTGTGACCTTGAAGGGGATATTGGCACCCTGGCCCCTTCTACTTCCTCTGTTTGCTTCTTAGATACCATGAGTTAAGCAGCCTTTGCTGTCCCACTTGCTTCTCACCATGATATGTTTTGCCACAGGCCCAGAAACAGTGAGCCAATTGACCATGAATTCAAAGCTCTGCAAGCATGAAGTAAAATAAAACTTTTATCCTCTTAAAATGATTATTTCAGGTATTTTGTCTCAGATATGAACAGCTAACTAATACAGATACATTAAGCCTTTTACTCCCTTTATTTTTGTGAAATGGGTTGCCAATATTTTTTTTTCTGTCTCTTCATTAGTGTTAGCAATGGACAAAAGCAGCACTAAAGAAAATATTTTAAGAAAATTCATTTCAATAGCATCAAATGAAAAAAAGATTTTGAGTAACTGTTATCTAGGTTCATTCAGCTATCCAAGTTCTCTCTTTCTCTCTCTGTCTCTGTCTCTCTGTCTCTGTCTCTCTCTCTCTCTCTCTGTATATATATATTATATATATATACATATATATATTAAAATTATAAATCACTCAGGCCTATTTTGGATTAAGTCCTAATGTCTAAGAACAATGCAGTTTACCAAGGGTGAAAGAGACCCTTACTTCCGTATAGCACATTCTTCCTCCTTGACCTGTCCAAAGGAGAAAGAAAAATCCTTCTTTTTTATTCTATTCGGAGGTTTTAATCCTTAATTAGCAACATCATTTTGATTAAATAAGACTCTGGAGGATTAAGACTGGAGAGCAATCTGTTGTTCTGAAAGATAGCTCTGGAGAATTTATTGTACTGTGGTCTTAGTCATTCAGAGTCGTGTTTAATCAAAGTGACATTTCTCAGTGTTGATTACAAAGGAGACATTATATGAATGAAATATTTCCTTTGGGAAGCAGAGAGGACTCCTAGTGGGTTTGTGCTTCAGGGCTTTGGGAAAGAGGATGGAGAATGGGGTGAAAATGAGTATCTGCAGTTTGCAGCGTTTTAAAAATCTAAAGTTAAAGCATCTTGAAATGTATATGAAGAATCAGAGTGTAATTCTTTAACAAGGTAAAAGACTGTTTGGACAATAAGTTCCTTGAAGATTGAATCTACCAGTAGTTGTTTTAGGTTTTTTTCCCCTTCATTTTAAATATTAGGCAAAAGAAAAATTATTACAAATATTGACTTTTCGCAGCTTATAAAAATGTATGCTAAGTCTGTTCCACAACACAGTGCTGGAGGTGGTGGCAGGATGGACAGAGACCCCAGTGGGCAGCTTGAGAGGAATCAGACAGGGTCACTTAGGAGTTTTATGGCCTCCAGAAAGTTCCTTAACCTTTCAGACCCCCGGCTTCCTCAAGCACAAAATGGAAACACTACGGAGGCCTGTTTGTTGCTTGTACATAAAGTACCATAATGCACACTAGATGTCCAAATTATGATAGCTATTATTATTGTTAAATGATGAACAGGTCATCTGCTAAAATTATTCTCTTAACATTGGGACAGCAGGAACCCATTTGATCGTAAGCCTTCTTTTAAAAAGGCAGTCCATTAACTCATAATCTATTTTTCCATAACAAAAATGTCCCAGAAATTACAAGCCTAAAAAACATGATTTTTTAGTCTTGCCTTTATAAGACAACATACCATGTGAATCTATAACCACTGCAGGCTGCGTTCACTCCTATTTTCAGCACAGATGTCAGATGCTCATAGCTGCGAGACCTTTAATGAGATGTGTCACTGCATGTATACCTCCTAAAGTTTCCTGATGATCATGTTGAGTAGTACAGACTGGAAGTCTCAGGCATTCAAAGCACCACTTCCGATTTAGGCTGCCAAATATAGGTGAGAAAACCATTCCTAGCCAACATTACCATCTGGTACAGGATCTTCTTCTACTGTGTTCTTCATTGAACAAATAAAGCTAAACTCCCTGAAACCAAGAAGTATTATAATCTTCCAACATCCTTGTGCCATTATCCAGATCAGAACCTGGCTCTTTCAATATTTTTCAAAATCTTAGGTGTACAGTTAATTACAAGTCACCACACTGAAGATATCTAAGTAAATACACCTGTGCAAATTCTTTTCTGGAAGCAAAAAGATACATATATAAGTACATAATTAAGTCTGTTCATGGCCATCATTTTAAATTCTACCACAATTAACCTCAAATCTTGTTTTGCATATCTCTACTTACTTCACCTGATAATTTGCATCCTATCTGCATATCACAGTCTGTTGCTACAGGGTTACCAGAATGAATTATACATGATTAAAGGCCCAAATAAAATGTTGGTAAGTTTTTGAAAATGTCAAAAGCAAAACTAATTCCATCCCAGAAATTTTGAATATCTGATACTCAAATTGACTCTACCTGATATCTACCGCAACTGAAATGTTCTGATTTAATATTTACTTAAATCCAGTATCTTTTATTTTAGGGAAACATTGGGTAAAAATGCTTATCCTACAGCATTTTTCTAGAAGTTATTTTAATATTCACCTGGGGATTGTTTGAGAACAATGATTCTCAATGCCAGATACACACTAAAGCTACTCGAAAATTTTTTAAAATATACGTTTTTCTGTTTGGGGCAGATATCTTAGTTACTTTTCTCATTGCTGGGATAAAACACTTGACACCTAGAGTTAAAGGAGAAAAGGTTTATTTAGGTCACAGTTTGTACAGGTTTCAATCCATAACCAACTAACTCAAAGGTGGAGTGAATGGCTGTGGGGCATTGCAGAGGAGAAACATTTCATGGCAGGCAGAAAACAGAAAAAGCAAGCAAGAGACAAGTGACAAGGTCTTTCTGGTGCTGGGGAATCCTCTCTCTGTTCTTCATATCTTAGCCAGATATGGGCAAGCAGCACTCACACCCTTAATCCTAGTATTGCACCAAGAATCAATCCCAGCATCAAATACTCTAGATCCAGCCACTTCTGAAAAAGCCCCACTTATGACTGTATGAGGCTTTGGGGGGACATCTAGATACAAGCCACGACAGTGGCCCCTGCCATCACAAGTCTTGATTAAGTTAGTTTGAGGTGGGACTCAGTGAAAGGAATCTTTTTAAACTTTAAGTATTTAAGGTTGAGAACCATTGCTTTAAAGTGATTTTGCTTGGTTTTAATAATCTCAAATCCTTGTTAAAATGTTTCCAAGTCCCACAGCAAACCTCCTGAACCAGAATTTCCTAGAACAGTTGAGGAATGTACATTTGTAATAAGTATTGAGTGTACATATTTAATAAGTCTGTTCTGTCAGCTATAATAAATCATGATAGATTGGTTGACTTATAAACATTAGGAACATATTTTTCAGAGATCCAGAGGCCAATGTGAAATCTTCCAGGTCCTCATGTAGCCAGGTTCTGGTGACAGCCCTTTACTGGTTGCAAATAACCAACTTTAACTGTGTCCTCATGTGATGAGGAGCACAGAAGCTTTCTTGGGCCTCTTTCACAAGGAAATGATTCCTGTTTCAAAAGGGCTCCATCTCCATGACCAAAATCTCCACCTTCTAACATTATCATGATGGAGGATAACAGTTCAAGACTTAACTTCATGGAAGACAAAACATTCAGGCCAGAACAACTACTCCAAGTGATTGAGATGATCAAACAATTTTGAAAGCAATGTCATAGCCATAAGGAAAAAGGATTGCAAATTTATTCCAGCAAAATGGAATTAAGTACAGATTGAGCACATCTACTGCGTCAGGTTACTTTGGAAATTTTTGGAGGTTTGTTGCAGTTGTCAACACATTTAGGAATGGATTGAGAAATTCTGCATAACCTTTAAGAAGAGAAACAAAGTATCTATCTATACCTTTGATAGTAAAAATCACAATTTATAAGGTACAGTTCAGCTAATAGAATGAAAGTGCTTCACAGAATAATCTTTTTAATACTCGAAATATCCTTTGAGTGGAATACTGACAAGTAGCCTATAAATAGCATTGAAAGAAGTCACCAGACCTTCTAAAATTCTACTTGCACTGGCACCAGCCAAGTTTCATAAATGCCACTCTCTTGCCCTAAGAACAACAGACACTTCCTCCTTTAACTATGTCAAACTGTGAGCTTGAAGAAAATGCACTCAGAATTTCTTGTAAACATACTTAACTGTGGAAACTAAAGAATATTGAGGAAAAAGAAAGAAAGAAAGAAAGAAAGAAAGAAAGAAAGAAAGAAAGAAAGAAAGAAAGAAAGAAAGAGAGAGATCTTACATTTCCTATTGTTCCTGTTTTTTCTTAGGCCCTATTTGATCTCTTGTAATCTACATTTGTGCATAAATCAGAACTTATTTTCATCAGTAAATTAGGCAATTACTACACATGTACAGGTTCAAAGCTCCTAAATGCAAGAAATGAGTAAATTCTACATGGAAATAGCTATTAAAATTGGGATGTTGGGTGGAAATAACTATTAAAATTGGGGTGGTACACAACCGTAATCCTAGCACTCTGGAAGGCTGAGGTAGTAGAAGCTCAAGTTCAAGACAAGGCTAGATTGCTTAGCGAGACCCTGTCTCAAAAAATAAAAACAAGACTAGGGCTGTAGTTCAGTGCTAAGGCCATGAGTTCAGTCCTCCACTACTGTCAAAAACTGGGGTGTTGGCAAAAGATTAGGGAGTGAGAAGCAAATGAAAGTGGGTCAAAAGAGCAAGAAAGAGAAGGAGAAATCTCAAACATTTCTCAATTAAAAATAAAACTTCTAATTTAATGTTGTTGTTTATTCATGAAGATCAATGATCTTTTATTAAATTGACTTTTCACAGCTCTGCTAAAGAAAATTTATAGAGTAGAAGAGGAACTCTAAAATTTCTATTTGCTTCTGATTTCTGCAAATACACAGCTGTCAGAATCTTTGAAATTCAACAGTGGTCCACAGTTATCCTGAAAAAAGCAATGACCATGCACCCTGAAATCAGTGCTGATGTCTTTCACTCCCTCCTCTAATCAGCTCAGTTTTATCCCGTTGAAGAGTCACAGATCCCCTGAGGAATCATCTCAGTATTGTTCAACACAGAATAAAAAACTCACTCTGGAGTCTTGAAACTGTACACTAATGCTGCAAAGACGGGAAACTTGCAAAAAATGTGTTGCCTCACCTTCATACATCTTCAAGTTAGTTGCTTAAGATAAATCTGAAGCATGTCAAAATTAGCCTAAGAAATGACAAAACACTCAAGTGGATGTTTAAAATAAATAATTTCAGAAGGATTGCTGAGCTTTGCAGTAACTTTTTTTCTTATTTGTATTCAACACCATAGAATCAGGAGGACAAAAAAAATTACCAATTGTGTATTCCCAGTTATTTGCAGTTCCCAATCTGTATTTAAAAGTAGGCTAGAGAGACATATTTTCACTGCTGCTTTCAATTTTCCTTAATCACTGGTATTTGTTTTGCTTTAGTACTTTGCTCTCTGACTTTCTGTGTGAGAGGTGCTTTATATATTCAATTTGCTAGTGAGCTGTGAGATTAAAGGAGCCTTAATGGTGAATTTGAAAACTGTGGATTTTTATTCCTTTTATTTTCTTTACAGATTATACATATATAATTTTAACCTTAGTTATCTATGGCTTGTCTTGTCCATGGATCAACAAAGATATATACAGAACATACCTACACTAGTTAGCTGTTTTAGAAAATTACACAATCAAATAGGTTAGGAGTATTTATTAAAATACATTTAGCATTTTATGTGAAATCTCTTCCTATATGGAGATGTTCAGCACTATAATTCTTTGGTTTCTAACTACCTTCCCTAAGATTTAAGTCTCAGGATAATTGTAATTTTCTTTGACCCTGTTTAGAGCAATCCACTTTCTATCACCATATGGTATACTCAAGAGCCACACAGTGTCCTCTTGGATTTTCTCAACAGTGCTTAACATTAAAAAGGCAAGGGCACAGGTTCCTCAAGATTGCAAGTACTATCACATTACTTTTACCTCCGGCTTCTCAGTTGCTGCAGCTACAATTCAAGTGTATAGCATGAAAGAATAACCCAAGGCTCAGCCTAGGGATTCTATTCAGTGATCCTAGAAAATTCTAACTTTGTACCTCATCTATATTGTGATAAAGAAAATTTCTGTTAGTGGACTGCCATCAATTGGTTTGTCCTCATGGCCAGGCTCAACACCTTATTACTTACAACTATCATTTATTGAGTTTTTAAAGATTGTTTAATTGAATGATTTTATAATAGATGCCATATTATTAATCTATTAATTAATTACTATCCATTTATTGTGGACCTATCACTGTGTTTGGTGCCATGGAGATGGAGTAGAGATAAAGAATAAGGTTTTGTCATCAAAAAGCTTGACAGTCTATAAATGAGAGAGGCAAACTAACAGATGTGAGATAATTAGAGAATGAACATTTGCTTTAGAAGTTCAGAGAACAGAGTCTGCAAGAGCACTGAATGAAAATACAGAGACTTGCCATGAAACTTTGAAAGCGAGACAGGGAAACCCAAAGAACATGAAAAGTGTTATAGGCAAAAATGAGTGGAAGTCTTTCTAGGGGAGTGAAGAAACCAGCATAATTTGACAAGTCTCCTTTCCAAACATATATCACGTATCTATCCACTTTTATCCCTTTCCCTTGCCTCCACTCTGGTCACTATTAGCTGTCATCTAGACTATTACAATAACTATGATTGGTCCTCTTACCATGGCTACAATTCATAGAACTGACACAATAGTATTTTCATTTTTCTGCTTAAAGATCAAATTTTACCAGGATCCTGTTTGGCTCCTTTGAAATGGCTTCTGAATGCACAGACTAAAATCCAAACTCCTACCAGGTACACAAGGTCCTAAATAATCTGAACAACAATACCTGCTCAATCTTTCCTTCTAATATTTTACCCTTGCTTACTCACTAGCCTCAAACTTCACTTTGTATATATAGATATAGATATAGAATATTTAATGATGTATAAAACAGGAGGATGAGCAAAAGATAATTTCAAACATCCAAATATAGATTAATAAGAAAATAATACTATGATAAATTTGATAACAGCAAAGACCAAGAAAAATATACAAACCAGACAACCAGCCAAGTTAGCTTTGTGTTAGTCAACTTTCAAATTGCTGGTACACAATAACCAACACATACAACTTAAGGAGAGGTTTAATTTTGCTCAAGATTTCAGAGGTGTCAGTCCAGAGCCAGCTGACTCCAAGGCAGGAACATCGTGGTGGATGGGCATGGTGTAGCAAAGTTGTTCACTTCATGGTGGCTGGGAAGTAGAACAGGGGAGCAGTGCCAGACAAGAAGGGGCTAGAGCGCAAATATAGACCGCAGGGTCGTGCCTCCATGACCCACCCAGACACACTCAGAAGTGTGCTACTAATTTCCTAGGTGGACCCCCCCAAGTCTATCAAGCTGACAGCCTCCTTAGAGGCTGTATCTGGACAGGTGGCTTCTGCTCACGGTTCTGCAGCACGGTTGTGTGAAACGTATAGTCACTGCTGTTTTCCAAGCCTCAGATTTCTGCTCTTAAAAATAAGAAAAAAACTTGTAAAATTTCTTAGAAACAGGGCCTAAAGCATGATCCATCATGAAAGAAAAATATTTGAAAATTCAATTTCACCAAAATTAGGAATTTCTTCTCAAAAGATGCTCTTAAGACAAGGTCCCGATTAGAAGGAAATATTTGCAAATCACGTAATTGACCAAGGACTTGTATTGAGAATATATATAAAGAACCCTTAAAACTCAATGATAAAACAATTTAAAGAGCCAAAGTTTTAAACAGAAATTTTACCAAAGAGAATACACCGATGGCAAATAAACACGAGAAAAGATGCTGAACATCGTTAGTCATGAGGAAATTGCAAAATACAATCACAATGCAATACTAATACATAGCTTCCATATCAAGTGTTGACCAAGATGTAGGTGGATTAGAACTCTAATACGTATTATGGTAATAATGTAAAATTTCACAGCTACTTAAAAACTACTTGGAAATTTCTTAAAATTTTAAATATGTATCCATCATATTACCCAGCAATTTCAGTCCTACAGTTTTACCCAAGAAAAATGCATACCTATTTCTATACAAACTCTGATATGTGATTGTTTATATTGGCATGATTTGTAATGGCTTTGAACTGAAGAAAAATGTTTGTTAATAGATAAATGGATAAATAAATAGTAGCACATTTACAGTGGAATAGTACTTGGCAATAAGCGGGAATGTTGCTGATAGCTCCAAAATAGATGGATCTCAAAATAATTATGTTAAGTGAAAGAACCCGGATAAAAAGATGCAGGTTTAAATAATTCATTTCACAAAAAAAAAGTCTTTGAAATGTAGTCTAATTTAGACTGACAAGAAAAAGCCCGTTCCCCATGGCCCAAGTTCCAGGCTAAAGTAACCTAAAACAGGAGAAATGACTTTTGACAATACCCACCCTACTCCTGTCAGATACTATGAAAGCATGCCCACCCTCTCCATCCTCCCCATAGCTTTAGCAAAGATAATTTTTTTTATTCGTACATCTTTGCAGTACATAATGATTATATTCATCATGGAGAGTTGGTACACATACATACATATCTTGATTCTCTTTATGTTCCCCTTCCCCTTCTCCCACCTCCACCTCTTGGTTCCCTTTCCACTTACAAAAGATAGAATCTAATACTTTAGACACACACACACACACACACACTCCAGCACAAGCAGACACTGGTTCCCAGCTGAGGTGGTGTTTATTTGTAAAGTGAAGAACTGATCTTCTATTTTCTGCTAGCAGAAGTCGGCAGCCCTATGATGCATCTGCCAGGACAGTGCGCAGCAGGAGGCTGAGCCCCTCCTGTAATCACCAAGTCAAACAAAGACATGCGAGGTGAAGCTGATCTTCAAGGAACTAATACCTATTTCCACATCTTTTATTTATTAAGTTTACTGGTACATTTTAAATATGCATAATGATCACTTTCATCATAGGGACTTTGTACCTGTACATGACTTATTTCAGTTCCTCTATTTATTTCCCATCCCCTTATCCTCCCTTCAACCCCTCTGCTCCTTCTTATTTACAAAAGCTTTGTTTCCATTTTTTCCTTCTTTTCTTTTTAGTTTCCCTTCCTTCCTTTCCTCCTCCCTCCTCCCTTGTTCCCCTTCCCAACTGAGCATTTTCTTTCTTTTTCATTATATCTAGTATACATTCTGGTCCTTATTTATACTTTAAAGTTTCTCACACTAGAGAAATAATGAGATGTTTATACATGTGTGTTTGATTTATTTCACTTAATATGGTCTCAAGGTCCATTGATTTACCTATGAATGTGTCAAGTTTATCCTTCTTTATGGCCGAGTAGTAATCCATTGCATAAAAAAAAAAACTAAAACCACGTCTTCTTTATACATTCATCAGTTGATGGGCATTTGGGCTGTTTCCAAAGTTTAGCTATTACAAACTGTGCTGCTTTAAACATGGATATACATATATCACTGTAATGTGACAGTTTCCACATCGTGTATGACAGAGGAAACAATCTTGGTTAAAATTCAAGTCTTTGCCTATTCAGTTATTTTACTCCCACAGTCAAACAAGTCTAGAAAAAATTCAAAATCACACAGACCGTGATCACATTAAGTTTATGACACCAGTGGTCTATTTCCACTGCCTAGGATTGACACAAGGTGTGGTTAACATATAGAGAAAATTAAAATTAAAAAAACTATTAAACTAAAAGATGTTAATCACTCTCAAAATACTCCCCCTTCACTTATCCTGCCATCAGCCACTTTCTGCAATGGTTGTGAAAATCTTCTTTCATGTCTTTATGGGGTATCTTTAGAAATATAGTAAGTGCTGCTGCCAAGTGCCATTCAGTGAAAAGTGTGTCTTCAGTCACCTAATCAACTGATGAGGCATCTTGTCATGTCAGGCTCATCCCCAAAGGCAAAACGACTATGAAAGGATGAACGCTTGGCATCAGTTCAGGACATTAAGTCAGACATGACAGCACAACTAAAGACACTTATGAAAGAGGACTTCCAGAACTGCTTCAGAAATTGGCAAGAACGATGGGATAAGTGCGTTTGAAGTGGGGGTCATTATTTTGAGGGAGATTAATAGTGATGTGTCTTCTACTGTAACACATTTTTAGCATTTAAATAATACCAAATCTCTCTTGTCCTTTCGATGATGATTTCTAAACCTTTCCTTTGTTTTCAAATCTTCAATATCTCTTTCTCATGACCAACTATACCAGTTAACTTTACTTCTTTCACCTAGAAAGGTAAAAGGAGGACAGAAAAAAAGAGAGAGAAAGGAAGAGAAGAGAGAGGAAGGAGAGAAGGAAAGGAGATACAGAGGGAGGCAAGAAGGCAGGGAGAGAGAGAAGAAATTAGTTAGAAAATGTGGTAGACTTGCCATAGGGTGGCCCCTGGTAGACCATCCTTTTGCATAGACCCATCCTCCTGAGCAGGAGTACAACATGTAAACTGTGGCAAAGATAATGAACATCACTCCTCTGATTATGTTTTCTGGCAAAAGTGAAAAGATTTTGCAAGGGTCATTAAGGTCTTTAATCAGTTCCTTTTGAGTTAATCAAAGAAAGATTATCCCAAATAGTAGTGATAAAATCAAGTAAGCCATTTAAATTTCAATGATAATGCAAGTGTATGAAAACATAAATCTATTGGTGTTTGCACCAATAGACTATATAACTACATGATTATATAATTTATAATTCCATATAATATATAATTAAATGAGTAAGTTTTATTGCATTTAATTTTACCTCAATAATTTTTTTTACTTTCAAGATCCCTCCTTTGCTATAGGATTTTAGTGACAGATGTAGACCCAATTAAAGGTAGAGATTATTTCTGTCAAACTTTCAGACCAGACTACTACAGTGGGTACATATTTATGAAAGTAATTCAGTTTTAGGAAAAGAAACTGAAAGTTTTATCCAAATGTCATTCATTTATTTGGTTTAATAACTGAGTTAAGCCAGGTAGTCTTGAATTTTCTGTTTTCCTGTACTTCCCTGTACAAAACTGGAATATATTGAAATATTTGACCCTAACAGTACAGCTATTCTAGCTCCACTAAGATGAGAGAGCAATGTGCATGCTTCTTCAGCTGCATAAGACTCAAGTAGTTTCTGTAAGGGTCATTTGACCTGCAAAGCCTAAAATATTTACTATCAGGCCGTTTCTGGAAAAAAAGTTTATCTGCCTCTGATTTAGATGAAAGAAAGTACACTCTCACTGTATCTAACATGCCATCAATTCATAGTTCACATTCGAATAAAAGCATTAAAATTAGTAATTATCATTCAAAGTGACTCAATAGTATTCTCATTTTTGTCTCTTACCCACCAGGTTTCACTGGCTTATGAACCTAACTGCAACTGTTGTGTTTCTGGGAATTTCTTATATCCAGCACTCAAGACCCTGGGTCTTTGTTTTACTTATTCCTTTTGTGTCTGCACTGATGGCTCTGATAACTCTTCATATGGTATACTATAAGCTGATTTATCAGCCTGAAAAATGTAAGTAAATCATACTCTGCATAAATTTTTTTCTTGATATTCCTCCATTCTTGTTTCCCTGCAGTTTCTCTGAACTCACAGAATTTGAAGATTTTTCCAACTATTACACTTGATAGCAACAGACCTGAAATAATATTTATAATCTCTATCTTCTTTTATTCTTGCTCTGTGGAGAAAGTATTTAATAATGTAATAAATATTTCAAATGAAAAGTAGAAAATAATTCATGGGTAAACTTCATCTATCTAGCTCTCAACTTTGACTATTGTCAATTTATGTCCATCTCACTCTAAAAATTTAAAGTGAAAACTATTATAGAATTTCATCAATGTATTTAGTTACACATACTTACATTTAATGTATATTATATAATTTGCTAATATGTATATACATAAAATTAAGAACTTTTAAAAATATATATGGAGAGAAGTTTTTAATTTAAAGTAATTTTAAGTTATGCATAAAAACATAAAAATCTTACATATCTGTGGTATACTATGTGATATATATATACACACACACACATATTATAATGTTTAGGTTAAAGGAACTTATCTCTTAAGCATCTATCATTCCTTTATGGTAAACGCTTTTTAAATGTACAGTACATCACTGTTAGCTCTAGTCACCCTACTGTGCAATAGACACAAGGATTTGTTCCTAAGCATAGCTGAGTATCAACTGATCAGTCTTCCCATCCCTCTCTCCCCTCCACTCTCTCCAGCCTTCTGTACCCATTGTTCTACTCCCAACATCTATGAGATCAATTTTTTTAGTTTCCACATGAGTGCAGTCACACAGTGGATCTCCACTTTCCCTAACCCATTTGTTGAAGAGTCTGTCTATTACCCATTGTGTAGTTTGGACACACTATTGAAAATCATTTGGCCATATATGCACAGGTGTATTTCTGCACTTTTTATTCTGTTCCATGAACCTATCTGCCTGTCTCTATAGCAAAAGCTCGCATTTTCTGTTACTGTTGCTTTGTTGTACGTTTTGAAATCAGAGAATATAAAGTATACAACTATTCTTTTTTCAACGTTGCTTCTACCATTCAAAGTCCCTTGAGATTTCTGATGAATTTTAATTTTTTTTCATTTGTGCAAAAATATGTTGATAGTGTTTTGATAGGGATAGAACTGTATGCGCAAATCACTTTGGGTAGTATGAATGCTTTAACAGTATTAAATCTGCCAATTCACAAACATGGGATGTCTTTCTATTTATTTACATCTTCAATTTGTTTTACAAATTTTTGCATTTTAAAGTACATAAACTCTGAGTTGGATAGAAATTTTATAGGCAGTCAGACAGGGCCAGGCCCTGGATGAAGCTGACACAGAAGACAAGATGTCTTGTGACCTTGGAGAAGACAGATACCTCCTGCTGTGGGCCAGATCTCAAGAAGGCAAAAGGCAAAACAAATGCAACCACACCCCAAGTAGGAAGCCAGGAGCCACCATCCCAGCCCCTTACAGGAAGAGTCACTGCTCCGTAAGAATGCTCCCTTGTTACACTCGCTTCCCCATTTGTCCCTGATTTGGTCAATTTTACCTGAACAATTAATCTTATTGGTTGACCATAGTTCTGTCCCACCTCATGCCTATCTGCCTTGTGAGTCCCCAGGTTTTCTCCATCTTGGACCCATCTCACCTCGTGATTTTGCTCTATAAAAGTCCCTAGAAAAGCCAGAGTCTTTGGCAACCCACTCGGGACCCCTTGTGTCTCTCTCTCCGATAGAAGCTTTGTTTCTCTCAATAAATATATTGTGCTCATATAAATAAATAAATAAATAAATAAATAAATAAATAAATAAACTTTTCACCTCTTTAGTTAGATTCTTTTATAAGTATTTGTCTTTTTGATGGGATAGTAAATGACATTAAAATTTTTTTTTTGCAGATTAATATTGTAGATTGTAGAAATAAACCTTGTTTTTGGTCGTTGATTTTTTTTTCTGAAACTTTATTGAAATAATCTATCGGTTCTAATATTATGTGTGTGTGTTTGTGTGTAGTCTTTTGAATTCAGCACCAATAAGATCATGACATCTGTGAATAAACATGATTTTAATTTTTGATTCTATAGTTTGTTTTTTTAAAAAAATACTCTGAGACCATGTTTAATAATAGGTGCTAAGAGGACATCTTTGTCTTGTTCCTCATATTATAGGAAAAAGTCTTCAATCTTTATTGAGAATATTAGCTATGGACTTTTCATACATGATTTTTATTATGTTTTTAAGTTTCCTTCTATTCCTACTGTGTTAGGCGATTTTTCTCATGAAAAAGTGCTGCTTTTTGTCAAATGCTTTTTCTGTGTCTGCTGAGATGATCACATGCTTTTGTCTTTCATTTGTTAATGTGATGAATTACATTTTTATTTCATGAAAAAATAAAACAAATTTTTATAACCAAATAATAAGCATATTTATTACACTGTATATCCCAACCCAGTTCTTACAAGGCAGAAAACTATAGCAATCAGGGGTACAGTGATTGATTTTTGTATGTTGAGCCATCTTTGCATTCTAGATATAAATTCCATTTGGTTGGCCTTTATGATCTTTTAATGTGCCATTGAATTTCTCTTATTTTGTGTAGTAATTTGGCATTAATATTTATCTGGGATATTGATTTGTAGGGTTTTTTATATTGTATCTTTGTCTGGTCTGGTATTGGGGCAGTACCAGACCTCATAGAACGTTTTGAAGTGTTCTTTCTCTTTAGATTCTTTGGAAGAATTTAAGAAAGATTAGTGTTAATAATTCTTTAAGTGGTAGAATTCTCCAGTGAAGTGATTTAGTCTTGGGCTTTTGCTTGCTATGAGCATTTTGATTATTGCTTCAATCTTTTCACAAATTTGGGTCTTTTCAGACTTCTTATTGCTTCACAATTCAGTTTCACTAAGTGGTATTTTTCTAGGAAAGTATCTATTTCTTCTAGTTTATACAATTTGTTGGTATGTACAGTAATTTTTTGTAGTGGTCTCTTTTAATCCTTATTTCTATGACATTAATTAAGATATCTCTTTTCATTTCTAATTTTAGCTATTTGAATATTTTCTTTTTCCCTTACCCTGGGTAAATGCTTGTCAATTGTGTTGACTTTCTGAAAAAGCTAAAACTTGTTTTCATTGTGTTTCTCTATTGTTTTTCCATGCTGCATTTTGTTTATCTCCTTCTTTTTTACTTCCTACCTATTTCAGACTTCACCTTCAGTTTGCTTTCGTTTGTCTACTTTCTTGAGTGTTAGGTATGAATTTTTTATTTGCAATCTTTCATTTTTCATGTAAACATTAACTGCTAAAAAATTCCTCTCTTAATTCTTATTGCTTTTGCTGTGTCTCATAACTTTTCTTATGTTGTGCTTTTGTATTCATTTGGTTCTGGATATTTCCTAAATTCCCTTATGAGTTCTTTGACCCATTGTTTAGGAATAG
Source organism: Cuniculus paca (assembly GCA_004365215.1). Taxonomy (NCBI): domain Eukaryota; kingdom Metazoa; phylum Chordata; class Mammalia; order Rodentia; family Cuniculidae; genus Cuniculus; species Cuniculus paca. The sequence goes on from RJWT010004046.1 coordinate 23,084, forward strand.
CTTTCTTTGTGGTCTCTTTCATGACAATTTTTAGATTTTTATATCTGGGATCCTTTAGTCTCTGATAAAAGTTGCAAATGTTAGTCCTTATTTATGATACATCTTTTTTATTTGATTTTTTTTGTTATTCTTCCATACACAAGTTTTAAAGAATATCTTGTCTCTTACTGGAACTTATGTTCATAGTAAAATTTACCAATCTTCTCACTTATTGCTTCTAGACTGAGTCATGGTAGAAAATCTTACTTTCCATTTATAAAAGGATTTATTCATATCTTTAGTATTGATATTATTTATTTCCCCCCTGTGTTTACACCTCTGACACATTGGAAATTAGAATAAAATTTCAGAATAAGCTCAATTATATCTTTTTACAGATTACTATTAAATTATCCCAATTGCTCTTAATTGAAAAACAAACCAGGCTTTTCACATTAACTTGAGAAGCAATTCTCATTGCATACTTTCACTTGCATTTATGGAATTTCTACCATTTTCTTGGTGAATCTTTTACTTGAAATAGGATAGCACTTAGTCTGTGTTTATTATTGTTAATCTGAGTACAGAAATGAGACATAATTCAACTGACTTGCTTATGATCTTACAGAAAGTAGCCAGAACCATAATTCAACACTTTGTTTCCTTGGGCTTGATCTCATTTTCTTGCACTACATACTGAGACTGTGGGGCACAGAAAATGTTACCCGCAGAAGCCCCTGCCACTGTTTCTCAGAGCTCTGGGGGCTGTGAGCCATCACTTAGTGGTACATGTCCTCCTGGAAATATTGCTTTTTCATTAAAAACTTATTTTTGCATTTTACTGGGTGTCTATTTAATAATTTGGGGTTTCTATGAGTGTACCTACATGCATATATACATACATACATACATGTACATATACATTATTTTTAGATTTGAACCACCTAAAGAACTATCCTACATTTATTCATTTGATTTCCTTACCCTGTTTTGGGAGTTTTGCTTTTTGTTTTTTTGAGACAGTCTCACTATGTAGTCCAGACTGTTCTCAAACTCACAGCAGTCCTCCTGCCTCAGCTTCCCAAGTGCTATAATTACAGGCATGTGCCACCACCATGCCCAACTTCCATATTTTCTTGAAACTATATCCACCCAAATAAAGAAATTGAATTTTTCTCCAAGTAATACAGACCTACATAATCTATTCTGCTTACGACCAGTCTATTGAAATCTATATATTACATAATTTCACCATGTGATAAGGCAACCTTTCTCTGGACATTAACGGGGAAATATTTATTAGTTGCAAATACAATTAGCATTTTAAAAATATTCATAAGTGGCTTACTTTACAACAGGCTCTACAATACAGTGAGTACTTGGGGGTTGTTTGTTTTCTGTTTGTTTGTTTGTTTGCTTTTCACTGTTTCTAAATTATTGGTTCCCTGAACTATGGTGAAGTAAAATTCTGTCTTCCCTCCAGCAAAGCATATAATCCTAATTTTGGCTTCTTCTCTTCTGATGACTAAATTGGAAATTCTTCAAAGCTGTAATTCAAAGCCATAGGTGACCTTAAAGAAATGATTTTTTATATGCTACCTTTTATTTTAAGGTAACTTTTCAAATGTGGACTATGCATTCCATTATGTTTAGCTGTCAAGCACGGTCTTCATTTGCATTTCTTCACACTGCTATAATTTTGAGAACTGGCAGGTGACCAAAGGAGGAAAAATGTGCATCTACCATCTAGAGTGCAAGGTAGGCTTTTTTATTATAATTAAGTAGCATAGATATTCACGATCAGATCCAGGTCAGAGGAGCAGAACATCACAGACAAGGACTTAAATGCACAAAGAATAGAAAAATTGCTTCCTTAAAGGTTTTTTTTTAAAATAGTAATAGCTACAATCTTTAAGTTTTTCAATAAAACGTTTAAAATAGCTCATCTGTTTTATTTTAAAATGTGCATGCCTGATGCATTCGTCGTGCACATTTAAACCTTGAAGTTGAAGTTGCACTTGAATTTTTATTCCATCTTTTTTCTAACTTCTCATTTATGTTCCTGATGCACAAAAGCAATTGGAGAATTATAATGATGGTGGATTTTTTTAAGACTGAGTCTACATGACACCAGAATTATTTGTATAACAGTCATGAGTTTACTATTAAGTCTAAAGGATTAATCCAAAGAGGAGGCGTGGTGTGTAGAGGTAGGCGCTTTCAACAGAAAACCCATCCTATCATTCAGTGGTAACTATAATTCCATGGGACAACTGCCATTCTGCTTGGCAGACAGATTACTGTATAGTTTCTTTTTTTATTAGTACATGTTTGCAGTACATAGTGAAGACATTTATCATGGGGACTTTGTACATGTACCTAACACATCTTAATTTTTTTGTCCCCATCTCCTCTCCTCCCTCCCTGTTCCCACCAACTCTTCTTCCTCTCCCCATTTGCAAAAACTAGCTCCATTTTTTTCAAATTTTTAAAATCCCTTTCTCCTTCCTTCCCTCATCCTGCCTCCATTTCCCATTCCCTTTCCCATTTGAAAAAGATTTTCCTACTTCTTAGTATCTATGTTTTTTTCTTTTTGCTCCTCATTTACACTTTGGGTTTCTCATATTAGGAAACAATATGATATTTAAACTTGTGTGTCTGCCAGACATGCTGGCGCATGCCTTTAATTCAAGCACTCAAGAGGCTGAGGCAGGAGGATCACTGTGAGTTTGAGGCCAGCCTGGGCTACATAGCAAATTCAAGACCAGCCCACACTACATAGAGAGAGATCCTGTCACAACATAAAGCATAAAAATAAAAGTAAACTTGTGTGTCTGATTTATTTGTCTTAAAATTATGGTCTCTGGATGTATCCATTTACCAAAAAATGCTTCTACCTGCATCTGTTATAGCTTATTAGCTTGCTCTCTTTCTAGCAGATCAATTTAAACTTATTACTTCACGGCTTCCTCTTCTCTTTCAACCATTGTAGTACATTGTCTATCTCTTCTCAGTCTCTTCACTTACTTTCTTCCTTTGATAATTTCCTAACTGATATGGAAACCAAGCATTCAGTCTCTCTCTTCTTTGCCCATCCTCTCCCATTAACCAGCTACATAAATACTCAGTTTCATACTGGCATCTCTTTTCACCTTGGGAGGCATAGAGTCTACATTTTGTTTGACATTTTTACTTAGTTATATAATAATTTCTGAAGCTTAACCTGACCAAAACTCAACTCCTTATTCATTACTGAAAACTGGCTCCATTGTTGCTTTCTCTTTCTCAGTAAATCACTACCACCCAGTTGTGTCTCTTTATTCTCTTTCCCCATCATAAAATTCCAATAATTTTTGCTGAAACAAAACACCTGACACTACAATTTAAAGCAGGAGAGGTTCATTTTGGCTAATGGTTTCAGAGGCATTAGTCCATGGTTGACTGATTCAAGGCAGAAACATCATGGCAGAATGGAGCAAGGCTGCTCCCTTCACATCAGCTGGGAAGTAAAAACAGATTGGAAAAAGCCAGAGAAAAAAGGGGTCAGATACCAGATATAGTTCCAAGATCACTCCTTGATGATCTACCTTCTCCAACTAGGTCTTACCTCCCAAGAGCCTATTTAGCTATGAACTCATAAAACGGTTACCCACTGCTGAAGTTTGTACCCTCACAATCCAATCCACTCTCCAGGAGTCTCTTAACCCAGTCACACTGACAATCAAGATTAACTGGCATAATATATTATTGATATGTTACCACTATCTCCTGCATGCCTCCCAGTTTCCTCACTTGTCCTCCAACATCGTCACACTACCAGGATTCTAGAATAACTTTTTAAAAATATACAGTATATGATATCTCTATTCATTTTACAACTTCTTAATAGTTTTCCATAATACTGCAGATAAACTTCAAGCTCTTAACTTTGGTCTGACCACCTCTTAGCCCCCATCCTCTCCCTAGCCTTCCCATTGAGTTACTACCTCATTGGTCTTTCCTCTTCCTGAGCCTCTACTATTTTATTTCTACTTCCAGATGTGCTTGGCATGTTTCCTCCAAGTCTTCTTGCCTATTTTTAATTATTCAATACTCAGTTCAGATGTCACATACCCTATATGTCTCTATCATTTAAGGCCATTTTGTTTCATTATAGATATTTTCCTGCTTGTAGTGCCTCCTCAACCACAAAGAATGCTTAGGAGTTTGTGGATTTTGTTCTTTGCTGTAATCTCAGGATCTAGAACAGTCTTTGACTTAGAGTACATAATAAATGTTGTGAAAGATGAATGAATGATTGCATTCACATTTCTTTGTCATTTGTATTTGCTGGACTAGCTGGAGTTTTGGATGCCATTCATACTTAATCATTTCCTGTATCTTTACGGCTTCATTTTCACAGCTTTATACCACCATATCATAAACATTTTGTTCAAATAATTTCATCTTTCAAAGTGTGTATTCAACTGATGACATTACTACACAAAGGCTGGACCACAGTGCAGGGCTGATCTGTGAATCATTTGCTTTTGGTATTAATAAAATAAATACAAAGCCTGAAAAAAACTGATGTATAAAATATTTAGGTGAAGACACATTTTATGTCTGTTTAATCTAATAAAAATATCAGTGCTTATAGTTTTATATGTTTATTTAATGTTTTAGGTATTTTATTTTTATTGTACTTTACAATCATACTGATGATGATACCTGGGAAATTTCTAAAAACTCACTTCAACATAGTTTTGAGAAGCACCAATCTAAATTATTCCTCTATAGAATAATATGACAATACTGATTTATTTAATAAGATTAGCATGGATTAGGAGTAGACACAAATTTATCCTGTAAAAAATAGTCATTTTTAATACAAAACAAGGAATTGTGTGTGCTAAACATACTCAATATAATTTCCTGGATTTAAAAAAAAAAAGAAGAATAAAAATTGGGGAAAATATCTTTAAATATAGTCTTTTTTATTCCAAATATTGTCCCCTTACAATAAAGCCTATTTGAAAGCACAGAGTAATTAGTACCAATGCTAATAATAATCCTGTTATTCATACACTGTTTTGCAGAGTTGAAGAGCAACAAAGTCAAGACTGTAAGGAAATGTCCGATAGTTAAGTCTTCTAGTCCAGACCTGGTCAAATGTAGCCTCTTAATTGTTCATCAATACTATTCTCCAGTTTCATCTTGTTTAAACCTTAAGTAAACTAATTGAGAAAAGCTAGGAAAATCCAGTGATGGAGGAGTTCTTTCTGCAATAATAACAAGTGGTCTCTATTGCTCCTTTCCTAAGGGACACAAATCTTGGCCACACACAGATGCTTCTGTCCCCTTGGTTTTATCAGTCCCTGGACCTTCATCTATGTCTTGCAATGGTGACCAAGAAGAGGCAATGATGACTACAGATATGAGCCTATTTCTTGCCAGCAATTATCCCAACACACTTCCACATGACCTAAACACACTTCGCAAAGGCCACCAAAAAGCCACAAGTGTAATCATTCTTGGTCACTACCAATTTGGGCTGGATTTGATTCAGTGACTTAGAGGTGAAAGGCTCCATATTCAATTACCAAGCCCCCAAGCTTCCTCAATTAATCAAAGGATGACATAATGAGTCTACTACAATGCTTTAGAGAAAGACCAGATCAAATCAATATTACCAGCTTCCTAACCATAAAAAGAAACATTATAAATATTCTTTATTTAAATACAAAAACCGGACTTCTATGGCATTTAATTGAATTTGTTTAGAATGTGCTTCATCTAGAATTATTATTATTAGAAATTTGAATAGAGTCAAGATGACAATCAAACTACATTTTGAGTGTCTATCATAGACTTCTTCAGAGAAACTTAAATAGTTTTGTATTCATTATTCGATTTTAACTGCAGGGTTTGGAGTCTATATAATTTATGAAGGGATCTATGTGGTCAAAAAGAGTGCTAGTAAAAAATGGAACAATGTCACAGCTGAACTGCTAACTGTGTGGGGGACTCATCTGTCATGGCATCAGGAAGTCCTAATGGAATCAAAGAAAAAGTGGAATCTGAAAGATCATAAAGGAAGCAACAGTGAGGTTACAAATCACTAGCAGCAAGTGACTGTGAAGAGCCAAGGAAATAAAATGTTTCTGGTGTCAAAGTGACAGCCACATAAACCCAGAGGAAACTACTGGAAAAGTCAAAAGCCAACTAATCCAATTTGAACTTTCACTAATGCTATCAACATTCATAGTCATTTAAAGAGTTCAAAGTTTAAACTTAGGTCTGAAATTCAAGGATAAAAGTCAATGAGAACAATACACCTCCCTTCATCTCTGTGTCAAAATAAGAAACCGCCTTCTACCTGCCACATGAAGATTATTTATATAATGATTTATTTAAAAAAATAGTCCTGATTTTTTGTGTTAAGGATGTAAAAGACAGTTCAAGTTATCTTATTCATTAATGAGTTTAAGTTAGAGGCTTCAGAGAGATTCTGAAATCCTTTACTTTGGTGTTTTATTTTGTCACCTTTCTTTCCTATTTAATATGTTTCCACTGCTCTTACCTTTTTCATTTTTTATATCAGCTGTCAGGCATCACCCTGGGCTGGTCATCAGGATGCCAGAATCCTTGTCAGAAGCTTGTTCCTTTGAATTCAACCCCTTGGATGCTAAAACCTACTCAATCATTCTATTGCCCTTCATCCCTGTCATTGTCATCTGATTGACATCCAGGAAAACTGAGGAGCAATTCCTACACTAATGCATAATATCTCCAATTATTTGCAGGTTGCTCCCTCCTGATAACATTTGGGGTGTTTGTCAATGCACTGAAAACATGCTGCCTGGGTTGCCATTTGGACAGAGATGTGGCAAGCTGGTTGGACCATGCCAAGAAAAAAAATGGTGGCTGCTACAGTGAACCCCATGTGGAAGACACGAAATTTTTCTTTACTCTTCTCCCCCTCTTTATTTTTCAAATCCTCTACAGAATGTGTGTTATGCAGGTAAGGAATGGCATAGAATACTATCCCAAAACAGTGAAATAATTGGCTAATTTTATGAGCAGATCTGAACTTTCACCCAATGCACACTCCATAAATGCTTCTTATTCTTACAAGCTTTGATTTCAAAAACTAAGCAGAGTCAGCAAGACATATATCTGAGAAACTAGTGGAGAGGTGCTGCTTTTGTAGAATTGTAGTTGTCTGCTGAGAGGCATTGACAATACTTCAGAATGCAGTTATAAGCAGAGAGCAGTAAGTGAAAATATTAGATCCATAGGTAATTACCAACCCACCTATTAGCCAAAGGTGTTGCTTTCCTCCTTCATTAAATCTTTAAAAAGTGGTGCTAACAAGTAGCTAAACTGCCTGATTTCAGTACCACCTCCACCATACAGTTAGATATAAGTACTAATGAGCAAGTGATTGTCACCCACCCAGTCTGTTAATTCCTTGAGGAATTGGGCTTATGCTGTGTGGAAATCAAGAGCAAACCTCTAAGCTCAAAGTATCTTTTATAGACATAAATGATTTTTAAATATTTTAACATAGCTATGGTCAAAAAGTAAATTATTTTTAGGAAAAAAAATAGATGTTTATAAAAGTGTTTGAACAAACTTGGGACTTTCTTCATTACTAACTCCCAATTTGGAATTTAGGAGCTATATTCATCAATGAGTAACTACATTCATCAATCATAGAACAGAAAAGCTGTAAAGAAATTTAAAGATCAACTTATTAACAACTTCATTTGTTAAACAGTAAGCAGGTTCACAAAGATTAAGTGATTTTTGAGGGGGAGATAGGATGACCAATCACAGTTAGTAATAGCAAAAGGAAAAGCAGAGCAAACCCTCTCACTCTTAGAACAATGACTTCTCCTGTACACCATGGTGAGCACACTGCCTCCAGCCCAAATTCAGTCCATGGCTTATTTCTGTATATCTTCAAGCTAGAAAGAACTGCAGATTTTTAGGTAGTTGGAAAAAAATTGAAAGAATATTTTCTGGCACATGAAAATAATATGCAAATTAAATTTCAGTGCCCACAAATAAAGTTCTATCTAAACCTTGCCCATATTCATTGATTTGTTATATCTTTTCACAATCACACACAAACACAACCAAATTGAGCAGCTGCCAAAGATCCCATATGTGGACAAACTTACCATCTGGTCCTTCACTAAAAAGTTTGCTGACCCTTGCTCTAAACAATGCAAGAGAACTAGCTAGCCTTTCCCCTTCATTCTAGTAGTAGCCAGCACTAAAACAGACTACAGTGGAAATATTACCCATACATATGAAAATTAATATAATAAAAACACCTTCGAATGGAAAAACTAATGGGTACAAAACTACTGTGATCTGTAACTTGCCTTAAAACCTTCATTACAAATTGCACAAGTAACTAATTCATTGTCTTCCTAATGCAATGATAAGTGATCATTCTTTGCTCTAAGTCAAATTTCTCTGTAAATTATGCTGTTTTTAATTTGAATCAAATGCAATAAATTTTGTGAAAGTATTTTTATGCATCTTACCAAATCTAGTTGTCCAGTATATGCACAGAACAAACCTTAATATTCATTGATCACCTATTATGTGTCATAGCTTCTAAATGATGGCTTCTTAGTACCTAATTTAATCCCACAGCCAGTCTACTGATATTATTTTCATAAATCTGAGACTCGGTAACATTAGGTAACATATAACTTGTTAGTGTACAGCAGAACGGTCATCCTAACTTAGGACTGAAATCAAAACTGTTGTTTTGCTATTATGCACAATGTCTCTCTTGCACTGGGTTAAAAATCCCTGATACAGATGATATAGGCTCCAAAATTGTATACAGTACTCTTATGCTGGAAACATAAGAGCAAATGTTAGATCATACTTCTCCAGGGAGTCAGAGGAAACGTTCACTAGAACAGGCTGAGACTAGGTTTTGCCTCCAGATAAAATAATCACCAGTACAAAGGCAATCAAAGTACTAAGAGTGAAGCATCATAAAATTCCATATTTTAAATTTAGTAGCCATTATTGACCTTCAATTCCAAGGCATACATTTAAAATATGTTGATATTAAGGTCGATGGGGTTGTCATTTGACATTACTGGCCACTCAAAAGTGAAAATGAATCTCTATTGACAGCAATTATTTCTGAATCCTCAGAGGCTTGTATGAAATAAAAGTATTTAAAATTTTAAAGGAGGATGATTTCAGAACTTGAGGCAGAAGCAGAAATGATTTCAAGCTTTCAAGACACTAGAGCCTTTTTGTAGATTAGGCAATATATTAATATTGCTTCACTAAAGATTAATAGTACATTTGCCACATTATTAAGTTAACAGGTTTCTGTGTCTGTGATTCATGCTGATAATAACTTTATTCCTATTAACAATAATTCTCATTTGAAATCAGTAACAGAAGCTTCCCAGTTGTGCTAGGAGCCTTTCAGTCTTCAAGTTGTTCTGATGTCAACACTTTAAAAAAAAATACATCATTTCCCTCTGATGGGGAGATTCGTGCTTAATAATTTTTTTGAAGTAGGGTAGAACTAGCTAATATTCCTTCACTATGACTGTCTGTACTCATCTGAAACAATTCTTGTTTATTAGCCTTAGGACCAAATTAAAATTGAAAGATAAATTATAACAAGGATCAGTCTTATGTAGATTTAAAAAAAAATGCTTAGTGTAAAGGCGGTCCTATTCCATGCCTGGGCAGTTAACACAGATGAAGACTCATTTTGCAATTGGTGAACTTTGAATAGCTGTACTGACCCTGTGACTTTGATTTTTCTTATACCCTCCAAAGTGTGCAATTGATTAGATGGAAGGAGTTAATGAAGGCTTCAAATCAGAAGTTATGATCTGGTGTTTGAGCAGGGCTGCTCTCCTAGGATCGGTTAAGTGCAGTTCTTGCACTGTAAGAAAAATAGTTTGGAGATTCCACTCCTCCAAGAGAAGACATGGTTGGCCAAAGGAGGGAGAAAACTCCCTGCCATTCAGTAGCTTTGTGTGTCACCAGGAATTAAAAATATTTATGCACAACCAGACAGGACAGCACATGCCTGTAATCTCAGCACTATGGGTATCTGAGGCAGGAGGATCATAATTCAAGCCCAACTTGGGCAATTTATTGACCTAGCAAGACCCTATTGCAAAATAAAAAGGGCTGGAGATCCAGCTCAACGTGAAAGCTCTAGATTCCCCAGTATATACTCCTCAAAAAAAGATATACTATGAATGAATGACATTAATGATGATGTGATTACTGTGTCAAAAGCCCTGAACTAGAGAAGTGTAGATAGATGCCTCTTTCACAAAGCACAGGATCTTTGTACTGGCATCATCCCTACCACAAGGCGTGGCACCATGGAGAAGCTCTAAATTAGCACTGGAGATTTAGTTAGCATTCAGATGTCCTTACCAATGGGGGGAAAAACTCTCACAATACACTGAGGGTTGGAATGGAGCAGAAGAGTATTTTGGTTGTTTCATTTTTTCATTTTCTTATCTGTTGCTTGATTATGCAGACCTTTTTCATGGAGCTGCCTTTGTGCTCTACTCATGCCATAAAGTTAGGTTACAGAAGACCACAAACACAGAAAGCTTTTCTCTCTTTTTTGTTATTTGGCTCACATTCAAAGCAAAGCCAATCTGGGGATGCTAGAAATACAACCTACAACAAGTACCGTGCATCTACATTGCTCCATCCCCTTAGGAAAAAGCATTATTTATATCTATGTTACTACCAAACTAGATGTTATTTAAAACATCTATTCAAGCTCTCATTTTTTTTTCTAAAAGGGTGAAAGTAGACATTCTTAATATATTTCTATTCTTTTTTGCTTTAATGTTCATGAAATCATTTTGTTTACGTGAGAAGTGATTTGATTTCTTTGTGTTATTCTAATCACAGAAGGTCACCAATACTCTTCATGGGAAAATTAAGAAGATAAACTAAATGACAAGACCTCTCCATAGAGAAACAGTAGTATTATCAATACACTAAATAGGGCTTTTACTGTTCAAAGACCCTTTATCAACTCATGATTGTGACCTTGAAGAGCTGGGGAACACTCTGCTTCTTTGCATAGAGTACACAACAAGGTACAGGGTGTCTACCAGAGTGTACTTTTTTCAAAGTTAAACCACTGTCTTTGTTTGAGTGACTGCTTCCTCCCTTGAATGCAGATTCCTTCAGGTTATTATCTGCAAACCATGAATTCCAACCTCAATTTGGATGGATTTCTTCTGCCAATTGCAGTAATGAATGTCATCAGCATCCTGCCATTATTAATTCTGGTTCCTTTTATGGAGTACTTCAGTGCCTGCCTGTTTTCCTGGAAGAGAGATGGACCATTTCTGTCAGCATGTATTAGTAAGTATAGCTTGCCATTTCAAGTGCATTGCTTGGAACTTTTGCTAAAAGAAAGAAAGAGAGAAGGAAAGAAAGAGAAAGAAAGAAAGAAAGAAAGAAAGAAAGAAAGAAAGAAAGAAAGAAAGAAAGAAAGAAAGAGAGAAAGTTGGTTTTTCACATATTTGATAGAAGGTGAACTTAGGAGTGCTAACATCCAGCTT
>RJWT010004047.1:0-34520 GCA_004365215.1 Cuniculus paca
GGCACAGAATTTGGCTGGAGTTTTGTGTGTCCTAGGGCTTATAAAGTACACAATTTCTGAGTGATGGACTAATAATATATTTGACACAAATCCCTAAGCTTTATTGTTTGTGCAGCTCCATTGACCTTTCTTACTATCTTAGAGTAAAAAGTAAAAGTAAAGACCCGTGAATGGTGTAATGAAAAGAGACCTGGACATTTCTCAGCTTCGCCTTATAAGGAATCAAAAAGTTTGCCTAGGATAAAATACCAGAGAAGTGTCCAAGCAAACACATAGAAGATTGGTGTGGATAGAAGTAAGTCAGGATCAAAGCAGTGGGAAAATGACCCTGAAGTCCCCGTGGTGACAGAGCTGCCCATTCCTCCGCCGCCTCCAGAGTGATAGCACAGGATTTAGTGGCAGTGCCTAGTGTGTCCATGGCACCATGACACTGACTGCTGGACCACAGTGGTTCCGTTCTCTGCGTTCTTATGGAGCACACCTCAGCCACTCATGCTTCAGGAGGGCCCATATTTAGTTCTATCCACTGCACTGAAAGGTACAAACAATAAACTTCTGTCCACCCGGTTTGGATTATTCATTGCTCAGAGTACAAGAACCAAGCCATTTTCCACACCTGTATTTTAAAGAACGTCTCAGTCCTCAAGCCCAGCAGAACCCTGCCACAGGGATCTGGCCCACAAGGTGCAATCTAGGTAAGAAATGAAAGTGGGGCCTCTGTGTAACCCCCATAATTCCTGTGGAGCACAAACCCGTGACTGCCTCAAGAGCAGGATCAGTGCATGGCGGCGGAAGCACTGGCATCACCCAGAAAACCCTTGGTTTCCTGGGCAGGAATTTGACCCAGTGCACAGGAAATGGGGTGCAAAGTCAACTATGATCCGGTAGGCCTCCTCAGCAGGTTCACATTCTACACCTTCAGGTCAAATATAGTCTGAAACTACTAAAGGGGAAAAGATGTTTTAAATCCTGGCGCGTTGTGAGCGGCATTATGAAATCTTTCTCTGTCCTTGACGTCAACATTGCCTCAGCTAGTGGCTTATGACGTCACTTCCGGGTACTAACAGCCTTTTAGGGCAGTCTGTTGACAAAATAGCTCTGGGTCCTTTTACCTATTCTTAATCCCATCGGGTCTAATTAGTTAGAGTCTGACGGAGTGCGGCGGTGCTGGGCTGGAATCTGTCACATCGCTGTCCCAGCCGAATGCACCGCAGAACCGCTGATAGCGCAGGGAGTGGAGTTCCGATCTCTGGCCAATCAGCGGTGCTGTACTAACTGCCCAATCAGGGGCTCTGTTGTATGGCGGTGTGAGTCGCCGCAAACATCGCGAGATTTCACTTAGGCCGCCGCCATAGGAATTTCCTGCGCGGGGCCGAGGTCCCTACTGTACGCAGGGCGGGGCGTGGGGTCCGCGGGGGCCCCCAGCAATGGTGAGTTCCGCCGGCGGCGGGACCGCCTGTCTCTCCCTGACGGCAGCACTGCGCGGGAGCCGGGCGCGCTGCGGCGGCTGCGGGGCAGGGGCTCGGCTCTCAGGTCTGCAGGGTGCAGCGGGGCAGCGTCCAGGCTGACCGCGCTCGGGGTCGTCCCGCCTTGGCCTCCCGAGCCACCGAGCCGGCTCCCGGGTCTGAGTTTGTCCGCTGACCGGGAGGGCGGGGCGTCGGCTGTCAGCGCCCGCGCCGGCCCTTCCTGTCCATCACTCTTCCCTTTCTCCCCCCTCCCCACTTTCTCGCTCCCTCTCCTTCTCCCCTTTTTCCCCCATTCCCTTTATCCCTCCCCCCTCTTTCTCCTTCCCTCCCACTCCTTGAGTCAGGGTCTCGTTCAGTTGGCCAGGCAGGGCTTGAAATTGGATCCGCCTGCCTCAGCCTCCCAGAGCGCTAGGATGACAGGCATGTACTCCCTGTCCTGGCTTCTTGAGGTTCCTTTTGGAGAACATGACAAGCTATGCGTCCTTACCTTGCTCTTCTGTTGTCTCCTGGTCGCACGTTTCAGGAGTGTGTGAGGACCATGACCCAAGACGCCCCCAGTGGCTGTCCCTTGTCTGGTGACTGTCAGGCCCTGGATCCCGGAGGGCAGTCGGGGTAGAGGGATGGGGCTTTTCGGGGATCTACCTTGTTGTACTCTTTATCCAAATAGGTACCCCTTTAGGCGGTTAGGACTTTCTTACCTAACCAGAGGTTCTGTTCCTTGCACACATTGATGGTACCAGTGATTAGATGCTGCTATTGAGAGGACGAGGTGGAAATAATCTCTGGTCCCTGGACTTTCTCAGAGTCATGAACAAGGACAAGGAAAACTCACCCAGTTGAGGTCGTGTCAGAACCGCCAAGCACCATCCACTTCGGGCACACGAGTCTCAGGCCGGTGTGCGTGGGAGGGTGGGCTGATGTGAAGAGAAGGGTGACCTCACTTCGCGCTTAAATCTTTATTCGGGCATGTTTGACTTCCTGTTCTGTGCTGATTGTCCCTGCATTTGTTACCCTGTGAAACCATGTTTGGCTTCAGGTTTTCACGATAGCTAGAAAAATAAGGTAAAATATACTCAAATGAGCCACTAACAAGTGGATTTCAGGGGAAAAATTTGTGCATTTAGTTTTACATTTTATTTATTATCATTTTTAATTTTATTTTCAGGCATGGTGCCATACACCAATAATCTCAGCTACTTGGGAGGTTGAGTCAAGAGGATTCCAGGCTTAAACCCAGCCTGAGCAACTTCGCAAGACCCTATCTCAGAATTCACAAAGTAAAAGGGCTGAGGTAGAGCGCAGCACTCCCTAGGTTCAAAGCCAGATCAAAAACAAAATTTTATTTACAAATTTTAATTTTTACTTTTTTGCTTTATAGTACGTACAGTACATTGTCTGTTCTTTGGAGGGTTGGCGTGCACTCACCTGGAATTCTTAGGCTTAGTCTTAAGGATTCTACTGGAGTAAGAGAAATAGGTATGGTTGTTGTAGAGAAATAAGTACGCTTCCACAAGTCAGTTTGCAGATAAACTAGTGAATTACAAACACTTTCCAAAATATCATTTCTTCTTTCCAGGGTGAGGCACTTGTTATAGTAAATAACAGAATCTCATTTTTGATACCTGCTTTTCAGAGACAACCTCCAAAAGTGTTCAAATATGATTATTAATTTTTGTTGTAAGAATAAATGATACCTTTATTGTCTGAAAGGCATGGTTACTTGTTTTTCTTGTCAAGCAATAAAACATGTGCATAATATTCCTCCTCTTGCATATCTATACATAAACACTGAATTTCAGTGGTTTTGCTGGAATATTGAATACTGGGTATTTTCTCTTTTAAAATAACTGAATAGTTTTTTCCGAGGACACAGGATCCATGCCTGTGACTTCAAGGTATGGTTACCATAGAGCCTGTGAGGAAGGTCATGGGAGGCCTTTGTTTCTTCTGTGCTTCTGCCCTGCAGGTATCCCTGGCTACTCACAGGAGGCTTTGCTGCTGAGACTTTGAAAAGCTGGGGTCCACTTGCCACTGTGGGTTGGTACGGCCAGGGAGAATAGTTTATCTGTCCAAGGTTGAGGTTGTCATTCCCAGGGCTATTTTAGATATTGTTGCTTAAAAATGAATGAGTGGCCAGGTGTGGTGGTGCACACCTGTAATCCCAGCACTGGGGAGGCTGAGGCAGGAGGATCACAAGTTCAAGACTAGCCTGAACTACACAGTGACACCCTGTCTCAGAAAAACCAAAAAAGAAAACAAACAAAAAAGAGTGACTGGGAAGTCAGTGTGGTGGTGCACATCTGCAATTCCAGCGCTTGGGAGGCTGAAGCAGGAGGATCACTGCATGTTTGAGACCAACCTGAACTACATAGCAAGACTGTTTCAAATATAACTTAAGTAAATAAGTCAATGAGAATGACTATTGATTGAAAGGAGCTATTTGAAAGGAGTATGGCATTAGAGGGAAGCTTGAACTCTAAGGTCTGTAGGTATCACCCAGGTTAGGCAGAAGATGGCTTTTCTTTGAGGAACAGGAGGGAGTAGAAAGGAGGTGGTAGAGCAGGGCACTGTGGTGAGTGGCAAGGTCTACTCCTGGTGCAGAGTAGTTTTGCCCTCAGGACAGCTTGTTCTTAGGGTGACAGTAAAGTCAGGGTTTTGTGCTAGCTAAGACTGAGGATGGGTGAAGGAACATAGGACTTTAGGAGAAAAACTTCAAAGAGTTTGCTTGTTTTGTTATAGTAATCAATCTAGCTAATTACTGCCAAAGTCAGAATTTGGAAAGTGAGCATCTGGGCTTCGCTGGCTTTGAAAGCAAGGTGTGAGGTATCTGCATGGAATGGGAAGGTGTTCCTGTGCACGGGGCATTTCTCTGGACCAAAGCAATCATGCTGACTGTGTACGCTGTTGAATTGCTAAATCCACCTACATAATTAATAGATGCCATATTTTTCTGTTGAGAACGCTTATACTACCCTAGTCCTGCAGTAGTTTCTCAAGAGTGTAATAGAAAGCTCTTAACTGTAGTTATCATAACGAAGTTTTAGTTCTTCTACTTTTTTTTTTTTTAGTACTGGGAATCAAACTCAGGACTTTGTACTTGCCAAGCAGGTGCTGTACCGCTGAGCTATATTCCCAGCTGAAATTGTGATTCTTTTGAGCAATATCTTTTCAACTTCTTCCGTTTCACTTTAATTTTTTTCTTTTTTTACAGAGAGTTGGTCTTCTTTTCTCTGTATCCTTTCACTCTGTCCTTTTATTAGTGTGTACAAATACAGTAATGAATGTTTAAATCAATTGTGTTGGTCAGCTTTCCTAAGCTGACTGGGACAAAATGCCTGGCAACATGACCGAAGGGAGGAATGAATGGTTTATTTTCTCTAGGCTTCAGAGGTCTCAGTCATGCAGAAACATCAAGACAGAGGATGTGGCAGAGCATGGCTGCTCACTTCATGGCAGTGGGAAACAGCAGAAAGGACAGGGCTGGGGACCAGTCCCTGAGGTCATGGCTTATGACCACCTGAACACTGGAGTGTACTTTACTGCCTGCGAAGTATGCTGCATGCCCTAAGGTTGACAGTCATGATCAGCAGTCACCAGTTATTGATGTACTTGGAGTAAGAAGTACTGTACCATGTTTGTGTTTTCTCTATTTTTTTTTTAGTTGTGATTTTTTAAGTTTCCAACTTCTGCCTTCTCTAATTGGGCATTTTATATGATTTTATTTTTACTTCTCCATGACTAGGCGTGCTTGTTTCCTAAAACTGATTTAATGATTTCTCAATGTTAGAAAAATCTACTTTCAGTGAATATAAATCAAGTTTAACCTCATGGTGTACTGTTTCAGAGGCAGTGCCAGGACTGTGGAAATATTCCCACCTTTTTTTCCTGTTCTGTATATACTTGCTGTCATTCAGTTTCCTATCAGGAGCTATAACCATATGGTGCATTGTTGATACCATTGGTTTAAGCAAATGCTTATGTGTTAAGATAGAAAGAACAGTTGTCCATTTTATTCTTTTCATCAAAGTTCTTTACTTAACCTACATGCTTCTTTACACCATTCTTGCACGGCAAGTATACTAGAGGCATATTCTCTGTTAATTTTCTTTCCCTTCTTCAGGCTGCATGACTTTAACTGGCTTATATTCGTGTTAGTTGTTTTTGGATTTTCTTTTGATTGAGACAAGGTCTCACTATATATATTCTTCATATTAGTTGATTCTCTTTTCTGCTTTCTGGAATCTGCCCTGGAAATCCTATAGTGATGGTCTTTTTTAACCTGTGCTTTGCACTTGAATAATTTCTGTATGATCTTTGCAATAATTTCTAATTTTTCACTGATGCTATTCTGTTGATACATCCTTTTCCTACTCTCCCTTTGTTCTCTCACGTGGGTGCCGCCTCTTTGAACGTAGATAAGAAAGTTGCTTAAAAGACTTTGTGTCATAAGGTTCATGTCTGAGGTTCCTCAGATATTGTTTCAATTCATTTTTCCAGTGATGAGCCATGTTTCCGTTTCTGTGTGTTTGTGGTGCGTTATAATAGTTAAGATGACATTTGAGTAGTCTACTTAGGTAACTTTGGAAATGAGAATCTCTTTTTCCAGTGTTGAGCTGCAAAGATGAGAGGTTGAAATTGGAATTTTCAGTTGCCCCCAAATCACACAGTTGGTCAGGCTTTGGGGAATTTTTTTTTTTGTTTTAATGCAGAGCATATGGTAAAAGAAGAATTTTTAAAATGCCTCTCTCACACCTCCCCACCTGCCGGCTTCAGAAGCAGCAGTTATTGCCTGATCATCACAGTGGAAGCCCTGTAGGGTTTCTGGAGATAAAACTCACAGATTTGTAGAGCCTGCTAAAATGGGGCCTCCTGGAGGTTTTGCATCTCACTTTTCTTCTCAGCCTTCAGCAACTCATCAGGGGCACTTTAGGCTTCCCTGCCCTTATTCTGCTTCCAAGTTTCTGCTGTAGTAAGCTGTGCTACTCTGTCTGCCTCTTCTCTCCAGTTTGCTAAAAATGGATTGCATTTTCCCTTTGTCTGAGTTCAGAAGAGTTTTTGCATTACAGTATGTATGTATGTATGTATGTATTTATTTATTTTGCTTTCTTCTGGGGGGAAAGCACTGCCCTCGTCAGTGTCCTTCCATGTCGTGTGGAAAAGTAGAAATGTGTGACTCCATTTCTCAACGTTTGGCGACAGTGTTTTGCCATCAGTGCTCCTTTCCCTTTCTGATACACATCAGAAGCCCAGAAGGAGAATGAGGTCATCCAGACCTCTGTCTGAGGGAGTGAGTTCTTGCTGTGCCTCTTTGCTGTCTCAGTACGCTTGGTTCCTGCTCAGGAGGCCCACCCACTCTCCTCAAGCCTCGGGTACATAAGTGGTAATTCTGTATGTGTTCTCTCAGTTTTTATTCCTTACCATCCTTGGTGTCAGTATCATACTGTGCTTAGCAGATCCGCACCTCTGCAGGGAGCAGCCCCTGTTGGCAGCGTGAGCAGGATTGTGGGTGCTGAGCTGCTGCTGTGTCTGCCTTCCCCACCCCAGCTTGCTGACCCACCCTTCCTCCCAAAGGCCATCTGTATGCTGTCTCCTGCTTACTGGGTGTCTGGGGATCTCTGGCTGTGACCTGCGTTACTCTGTTTATCACTGCTAGATCTTTGAATTACCACTCACACTGCCAAGTTACAAGGAGACAACATGCAGTACTGATATTAGTATGTTCTTTCCCAATGTAACCTTTAAATTATTTATGATGTTTATTTTCAAAAGAGTAAATACAAAGTTTCTGGTCAAATTTTTTAATTACTGTAAATATTTTTGAAACTCTTATCAAGATTCACAACAGGGTCTTGGCGCCCAGCCTGGGTCATCCATATCCTGCCCCATAGTAAACCACATCTTGATTCCTTGGCTACTTTCTCTATCTTAACACACATGATATTTCACTTAGCAGTATCCTTAGCCATATCCCAGCTCTCAGTGAGTGAGTGTTACAGGGAGCGGAAAGAAGCCCTGAGATGTCCTCCTTGGCCTTGGTGTGTTTTGTACCTGCCGCTGTCTGAAGTGGGCCAGCTCTTGTCTTCCTCCATTCCAGTGGTTGCTGGGTGCCAGCTTCCTCAAGGTACTTTTCAGTGCTGTTAGAAACGGTGTTTCTGTCTTGGGTAAAAATGCACAGTGCATTCTCTGGACATTAAAGAAAAATGACCAGTGTGTACGTTGTAGTAAAGCTCAAAGTACAGGACTTGGCATTGGACCACATCAGTTTGACCTCCAGGCATAACTGTTTACTTGCTTTCTGTGGTCCTCAACACTTTCTTTTACGTGTTTGGGTATTTCCTCTATGAAGGCCTTGGATATTGTTTGGTATATGATGTTTTATCTTGAATTAGATTTATTTTGATAAGTTTTCAATCACGTTTTTATTTGTTCTGCTCCATATGCTAATCCTTTTATATTGGGTGTATTGCAGATTTTTTTTTGAACTTTTGTTTTTTTATCTCCTTAGTTTTCATAGATTTAAATCTCAGGGTTATTTGATATTTATTTACTGGTGGCCTTTCATAGTATTTAGCTTTTATCTTCCCTGTTTTAGTATTACATGATTAATGTCCATGCAATGCAGGCTACACAAACCATGTTCCAGGTGAGTTCCTATTTGTCCCTGCTTCATGTGTGGTTGTGATTTCTGGCATGTTTGTTGGACAGTGTCTGCTCTATTGTGAATTTATTTTGTTTCTACACATGGGGTCAGTGAAGACTTTTTTTCCTTTCCTGTGATCCATGTGAGTCTCTCTCTGTTAATAGTGTAGGGTTCTGGGCTGGAGAGAGAGCTCAGTGGCAGAACATTCGCCCACATGCACAGTCTCCTGTTCAAGCCCCCATACTGCAAAGGGAAACAGAGTGCAGTGTCCCAAAGAGTGTAGTCTCAAATTTTATATATAACTATATGTAGTAATAAATATAGTTAGATATATAGAGAGAAGTATAACTGTTACTTTTTCCAGGATTTTAAACATTTTTCAACTTTTATTATACCTACTAGATTTGCTAAAGTGTTTATTCACTAGTGAAAGGTGTAAAGTTATACGTGAGACCTGACACCTTGGTGACACTGACTCTTCCTAACCATGTTCCATCCTTCCTCTTGCCTCATCATCCTTTGACATTCTCCAACAAAAACTGAGGTTTTCTCCTTAGCATAATGAATTATCCTTCATGAAACATATTTAGTATTTAAGATTGTTTTGTAAAAACACAGGTGAGTTCCTATCTCAGTGTAGTTGCAGGATGCATCTGATTTCCTGAGTAGCCAGAAGTAATAAGAGGTGATACATAAAATCTGTCACCACTGCCCATTAAAGTCTTAGCATCCAGAGTGTAGTTTGGGAACCTGTTGACTCCCTGTGATGAATTTATCAGAAAATTACAAATATTCACAAGGACAAAGGGAATTAAACAAGTCGCATATTGTCATACACTGGGAACCTCAGACACCCCTTTACAGTAAATTCAGTGAGGTTCATGCCAATAGCATTGCCCAGATAACAGCAATGATCAGATTTTTTAGCAACAACAAAGTCAGATTTTGTTCTCAATGGTTTCTAATTTTAGCAGTCTGGACTGCTGGCGTTAGCCCTCTTGATATAGTAAGTAGTAGAACTTTGTTGGGGGGTTACTACACACCCTGTGTACAAAGGGAAATTGGGGCAACCCCAGCAGTTACATGGTTGTCTGTCTTCTGTTTTTTAGCAAGTGGTTCTGATCTATGAGAGAGAATATACCTGTAGATAGAAAGTAAGAGTGAAGCTGGGTGTGGTGGCGCACACCTGTAATCCCAGCACTCGGAAGGCTGAGGCTGGAGGATGGTAGAGTATTTGGAGAACATGGCACCATATGAATTTGTGATGAGGACAGTCTACATCTCCAGTGTTGAGTCTCACCCTTTCTCCTTTAATATATGGGATGATTTAGGAGTCCGTGACCTTTGAGGATGTGGCTGTGAACTTCACCCTGGAAGAGTGGGCTTTGCTGGATCCTTCACAAAAGAGGCTCTACCGAGATGTGATACAGGAAACCTTCTGGAACCTTGCTGCTATAGGTATGGTGACTGTTCCTTTACTTAGTCAATCAGGAACAAGTATTTCCTGCTGATCAGTGCTGTTCCATGAATCAGAACATGAAAAAGGGAACATTTTGGTGAACGCACTATAATAGTAGCATTACACCATCAACCTAGCTAGAATATTTTTCTATGATCTTACATATTCATGATTATTCTAGTATATTCATAATTATTTTCCTGGCTCTACCTTTTAGGAAAAAATTGGAAGGAGCAAAACTTTGAAGATGAATATGAAAATTCCAGGAGAAATCTAAGGTAATTTGCACTCACTAGAGAAACCAAAATCCTTCCATAACCATGGAGTGACTGGAAATATTGAAAGCAAGCAAATAAATGATACCAATGAAGCCAAATTCAAATTTTTATAATCTCAAAAATACTTTTCCAAAAATGTATACAAGTTTTCATTCATAATTGCAAAATCCAAGACTCAGAGCATCCCAGTATTGGAAACATCTGAAGCACTACCAGGATTCCCTAAGTGATATTTTCTGGTGGCTCAGTATTCACAGACATTGTTCCATGCTCAGAATGATCCAGAATATTGTCTGAAATTACCCTCAGTGCTTGGGTATAAGATGTATATGAACAAAGTATCCTTTGTGCTCAGACCTATTTGAACATATCCCATTATATGTATGCAAATATATCAATAATTGAAAATGCCTTGGATCCCAAGCTTTTTACATGAAGAATGTTCAAGTGCATGTAAATCTGATATAGGCATTCAGATTTTGCAAAATAGTTAACTTGGAAATGGTGTAGAAACCCTGTATCAGTGCTGGTGAACCAGTGGTGTTAGCCATCAGGCTAACCAATGGTGTCAGCAGCAGGCTATTTGTATCATTGCAAGCTCTAAAAGGTTCCCATCACTGCCCTATATGAATACCCCTGTATTGCTTATAGCTGCCCTTGAGTCATCTTACAGAGCACTCCATTTTCAAAAGTTCATGTCAGCATAAAACCAGCATTTCTCCTGGTAAATCATTAATAAACACACCCTTAGTAATGTGCTTCTCATTTTTTGCAGAAGTCAAGTGGTAGAAAGTTTCTGTGAATATAAAGAAAGTAGTCAATGTGGGGAAATCTTCAGCCCGCTTCCAGATCCTATTGTGAACATGAAAACTTTTCCTGGAGTAAAACTAGGTGAAAGCCATGTTTGTGGAAATGTCCTTATTGTTCCTTCATTCCTAAATTTGTCCCTCAGGGAGGACACTGAGCAGGAACCATATGTGTATGAGGAATATGGAGAGATGTTGGATAAATTTGAGGAACACGGGAACGCCTTCCGTTTTCCCCAGTGGTTTCACATGTATGAAAGGACTCCAGCTGGAGAGAAACCCTATGAAAGTGAACCATGTGATAACTTTAGGTGTCTCAGTTCTCTTCAAAACCATGAAAAGATTCTCTGTGGAGAGAAACAGCATGAATATAAGCAATGTGGGACACTCTTCAGGAGTCACAGTTATGTAGGTAAGCAATGTAGGAACACCTTCACAAGTCTTGGACACAAGCAGAGACCCACAATAGCTCACACTGGAGATAGACCATATAAGTTTCAGGTGCCTGGTAAGGCCTTTGATGGTTCCAGGTCATTTCTCATATACGAAAGAAATCACACTAGAGAGAAACAGTATGAATGTAACCAATGTGGGAAAACTTTCGCTTTTTCTAGTTCTTTTCGAAGACATGTACGAACTCACAGTGGAGAGAAACCCTACATATGTAAGCTATGTGACAAGGCCTTCAGTTGTTCCAGGTCTCTTCAGAGACATGAAGAAGCTCACAATGGAAAGAAACGTTATGTTTGTAAGCAATGTGGGAAAACTTTTAGTTCTACTAGTTACATTCGAATACATGAAAAATCTCACACTGGAGAAAAACCTTATGTTTGTAAGCAGTGTGGGAAACCCTACCACATTCCAAGGTCTCTGAGAAAACATGAAATAACTCATACTGGAGAGAAACCCTTTGTATGTGGGCAATGTGGGAAAGCCTTCCATTGGTCCAATTACCTTCGAGTGCATGAAAGAGTTCACACTGGAGAGAAACCCTATATATGCAAGTATTGTGGGAAAGCTTTTAGTTCTTCCAGTTATATTAAAATACATGAAAGAACTCACACTGGAGAGAAACCCTATGTATGTAAGCAGTGTGGGAAATCCTACTGTGATTCCCGTTCCCTCAGAAGACATGAAAGAAGTCACACTAGAAAGAAATCCTGCATACGTAAGGTGGGAAGGCCTCCAATCTGTACAGTTCCCTTCACAAATGTGAAAGAACTGGCCCTAGAGAGTAACCCTAAATACAGAAAGGGAGAAGGCCTCATTAACACAGGACCTTTCTAGGAGCATGGGAATGCACGTGGAGAGAACCATAGGTTTTTAGTGTGTAGGAATGTTGCTAGTCCTTTGGTTCCACACTGGTATGAAACTACAGCATATGGGAAAGATTACTCGAAGAGATGTGGAGAAGTCTTCAGATGGGCCCTATGTAAAAAGGCAACCTGGGTCAAAATTCTGAGAGTGTGAAAAACCTATGAAATTTGCCAGTTGTAAAAAATAGTTTGAGTCCTGTGAAGAGTTCTCACGTATGTAGTGGAATTTTGTAAATGAGAGTAATATAATGAAGTTGATGCAAATTAATCTGTGTACAGTGCTCCAAAAAATATATCACCTGAAGGAAATGTACTAAAAGTTACACATGTATTATGATTGTCAGTGATTCATTCTTAAGTAGATCTCTGACTGTATATTTATACGTTTTTAAGATTATTTCTTGAGACAGGATTTTGCTATGTTTCTCAGGCTGGCCTCAAACTGGTAATCCACCCGTCACAGCCTCCGTAAGTAGCTGAAATTACAGACATGCTCCACTGTGCCCTTTCTTTTGATGTAATTGTTCTCGGAAGTAACCACTGAAGTGGCATAATAACAAGTTTTGTTTAAGCAATATGGTATAACTTTAATAGGTAGTGTTCTTAAGCTTAAGTTTTATGTCTTTTTTTGAATAATATTGTGGTTAATTTCCTATTCAAACAAAACTGTTGGGTTTTTCCTACTGGCCTGATATCTCTGGTTCTGAACTCTGTGCGTGTGTGTGTGTGTGTGTGTGTGTGTGCGTGCGTGCATGTGTATGTGTGTGCACTCATGCATGTACTCTTAATTTTGTATTTTATGAATAAATTGCCTTTGTAAATGATTTTTATATTTTTGGCTTTTGATGTATTTTTTTTCAAGCAAGGTTTCTTGTACATATTTTTTAGAAAGTTTATGATTTCAAACATCCTATAGAATAACAGTGTTGTCATGTTCATTTACTAAAAAGATAGCTACAAATATCACATTGTAATATTACAGTAGAGCAGGATTATAAACTTATCACATTTTTCATTTGCTGTTGAAAAACATCACTTGCTTATAACTGTAGATGTTTCTTTCCTCATGGAAATTTTACTTTGTGTTTATATTCTTAAGATTTGTGTTTTGATTGTAATTTTTTCACTCATCGTACCAAAAAGTATAGTGTGCTGGTGTGACTGTTTTGCCAGAGCACACCAGGGTTATGCCTCTTTTTGCTGATGCTGTAAAGTCCTAGCGTAATAAATCTGTCCATACACCATAACTGCTTCTGTGGTTTATCAATAAGAGCAGTCTCCGTTTTGGGTGAGATTCATGTTTGTTTTAGAGGGATTGATTGCTATTCAGTTCAGTAAGGCATCTCCCACTAGGATGCACTAGGATGTGAATGCAGTTCTGTCATTGAAAATTTTCAGAGTTCTTACCTTGAGGCTGTAATAGTGAAGTGAAGGAAAAGCTGATTTATGAGAAGTAGCAGTCAGTCACATTAGTGACTCATTTGTGTGCTCTGTCCACTTTAGATAAACATATGTAGACAGAATCTTATGATTCTGTCTTTGTATTTTTCTTCATGTAACTGAAAAGCATTGTCTGATCTTCAGGATATGTGACATGTCTTCATGAGAGTTGGTCATGTTGTCAGTGTGAGGCCTGCTCCAGTTTTCCTTACCTGTTTTAGGCCTTTGTGACTGCTAACTAAACTAGGAAGTATTTCTTGAAGTGTAGTGGGCTCTTAAAAGTACAGGTGCTTTTCAGTCTAGGATGGGGTTACATTTTCATAAACTCATTGTAACGTCAAGACCTACAAATACAGTATACACCCGTCCTGCTGAACACCGACCCTGAGCCAGCCTAGCTCCAGTAGGCTTAGGTCACTCAGATTTACCCACATTAGGGCAGCATCGTCTGCTGCAGTGTCTTCTCAGTGATACCATACTCACTGTACGATTTTACACTCCTGCGCACATGGCAGACCAGAATAACTGTTTCCAGCCAGCCGCATGAGGAAGCATGATCCTCAGTTAGGCCTGGTGGCATGTACTGGTAATCACAGCACGTGGAAGGCGGGGCAGAAGGATCGCTATGAGTTCAAGACCAACCTGAACTACAGAGGGAGTCGCTGTTTCAACACCTTTCACACAGAAGCAAAGTCAGAGATGGCAGCTGACAATACATTCAAGGTGGGGTGTATTTCTCTGCTCTGCATGGAAAATCAGTGCATGAATGAGGATGTCATCATTGGTCATTATTTTACATGTCCAGTTCCCCCAAAGTCCTGTGTCAGTAGCTGCTCATGTGCAGGGGTGAGGAGGAGGAGGCACCGCAGATAGTCCTGCCTGGTGGGATTGGCCGTCGTGATTCTCTATAGTGTACGAGTATAAGTCTGTCATCTTTTGTAGTGACATATTCTAGTACATGCGATAGTGATCTTGAGTTTGCATATGAGACTCTGGAACTTGAGATTTCTCTACTCTTTGGGCAACAAGTGTCTTAGGTGAATCTGGTTGACATCATTTGAGGACTTTCAACTGCCTGTTACATGCAGCCATATCATTGTGTTTCTATGTAGTGTGCAGGTCCTACCCACTTTGAGAAGGATTATTGTCTTGTATACAGCTATATCCTATGATGTTTTCCCATGAGGGAAATATCTATACAAATCCACAGTGACTTAGCACTTGATGCTCCGAAGGAAATCTTGGTGCTTTAAGGTCACTTATCCAAGTAATTATTGAAGTGAGCAGCAGGTTAACTTATTTTGATCTGTACCCAAATTTAGTGAAAAAGGGGCTATATTTGACATCTCGGGGTGGAATATTTTAGTATTTATGAAATTAGCTGGGGCATACTATTTCAGTGGTCTACAAAGCCCGCATGACTGCTGTTCTTTCCACGGGTGTCACTTTTGTGTGCTTATAACATGTTATGGAAGATGGAAAGACACAATTGCTTTTTGTAATATTAAAAAATTTATTCTTCATCCATTTTTTCATTTATGTTTCTTTCATTCTGTTTATACTACACAACTTAAGTATTGTTAGTAACTCAAGTTGGTCCTGTCTGTTTTATTCTTCTGAATGCTGCCCTCTTACAGAGAATGAAATAACCTGCAGGGAACACGAACCTTTGAAAAATCACATACCTCATAGTGGTGAATCTGTTAATGTCAGCTACTGTCAGCACGTGTCTTCAGCACTGTTGCAAATGTTGACTTGAGCAATGCAAGTGTTGTGTTTTTATGCAGTTTTTCAAAGGTGGGATTGATTCTATTTTAGTAGCACTCCTATCAGTATTAGGTGACATTAGTTATGAATATGAAATGTGATTTTGCAACAAAAATACTCTGGTTTTATTAATATGAAAACTTACTTTGAGACATGCATGTTTTATGTTTGTCATTTCTCATAAAGCAAGGTCAGAAATGGAAATGAGAAATCCTACTCAGTTAAATGAACTAAAGTTGAAAGGCGAGATGTATCTAGGGTTCCATGTGTAATTCATTCCTTTGCTATAAGATTAGTGCCCAGTTCATTACTCACAGACTATCGTTATGCAGTACCTTGCAATGTGAAATGTTAACAGAAGTGACCCTTTCTCTTCATATCCTGCTATCTCAAGTCCTACAGTTCTTTTCAGTGTCTTACTCAATGTCAAGGTAAGATGATGGGTGAAAAGTATGACAAAAAAGATACTCATTTAAAAAATGTTTCTAAGTTTTTGTGAATGCTACAGATTTAAATTCATTCTTGAGAATGACTGTAAAAAACAAGCACCTCAGACGTAGGAAAGAGAACACCAGCAATTTTTTAAGACTCAAATGCTGAAGAAGTTTGAATACTGGTCCATCGTGGGCCTGTATGTTGGTGAGAAGCCGGACGCCATGCACAGAACTTCTTCAGCAGTGAGGCGATGCGTGAGCTTGTTTGCGGAGGACTCCCTGATGATGCTCTCTTTTCCTGTATAATGTCTCTTACAGCCTGTCTTTTGAATAAGTTTTCTGTGGTTGTAGAAGAAATGTACATGGGTATCTATGTGTAAGCTGTATTCGTTGAAATCAACTTTTAGCTAAATAAATTTTGTAGAAAAATTGCCTAAAATACTGCCTCTGGGAAAGATCAAGTCTTTCGCCCTGATGTGTCACATTGTGGGCCTTAGCTGTGCTCATTCCTGCCTCGATGAGTGAGTGCATGTAGTGTGTTGAAAGGTGGAGAAACACACGCCAAGGGCAATTTCTGTCACAACAGAATTGCTAAGATGGGCTTTCTGTTAAAACTGTACTTGTTCAGCAGCTTTTTGTCTGCTACTTTTACTGCTACTACCTTGGTTTGATTTTTAAAATTGCAGTCATTTGCTTTGTGGTGTTCATAACTTCCATTTAATCTACACAAATACAAATCTTTCTTTGGCATTCTGAAGTGAAGTTTCCCTCATATGTTGAGCTTTGCTTGTCAGTAATCCAGTCCTGGCAGAGATAAATGCCCCTTTTGTGAACTTGCCTCTATGCTTTCTACTAAATGTTGTCCCCTATCAGCTTGTACTTTGAACTGTGCAGTGTGATAGAATTTGGAGGGGAGCTATGAGGGGTTCCTGGGGGCTCTGTCTTACTTTCCCCATTCTGACACACAATACCCAACATTCCACAACTCTTGAAAGGTTTATTGTAGCTCAAGTCTCAGCAGCTTCATTCTGCGGCCGGCAGGCAGCAGGCACAGAAGTTTTAGGATGGAAGGGCCTGTTGCGGAGGGAAGCTGCTCATGTCCAGGCAGCCAGGAAGCAGAGAGTGAAGGGAGAAGCCAGAGAAGCAGACACCACACCAGTCACATCCCCCGTTAGCCATCTCCTCACGGCTTGCTCCTCACAGCATGCTTACCTGGTGGTGGATGCACACTTGCGACCCAGACAACTTCCAAAGCCCCATCCTGAGTGCATCAGAGTTGCAAAGGACCTCCTAGACTTGAGCCCTGATGAGTTACAGGAGTGCGCAAGGGAGGACCTCAGTCTGCCATGTGAGGACAGCAAAATGTTTTCCATCTGCAAGCCATGAAGATGGGCTTTACTAGAAGCCAGAATAGCAACAGCTAGATTCTGGGCTTTCCAGGCTGCAGAACTGATGAACACTGTCTTCATGTGAGTGCGCTGGTCATGGGATTTTGTTGTACTAAATTGAGCAAAGACCCATCCTGCTCAATTTCCCCACACCCTGTTCTGTGCGCATTATGTACTGGTCTCACTGACGTGGTTCCAAACCCTTTGCTTAAGGCACGTTGACTAAAAGGTACGTGTCTTTTGCATTCATCTGGTACCATCTAAATGATACGCAAACACAAGTACATACACAGACATAACACATACACGTGTAATTCCAACTTAGTTTCTTTTCTCATTGCTGAGATAAAATACCTGATGCCCAAAATTAAGGGAGGAAAGGTTAGCTTAGAGTCTGCAGAGGTTTCAGTCCATAATCAGCTGGCTCCAAGGTAGGGTGGTTTGGCAAAGGGGCAGCAGAGACCACAGTTCATGCCCCTACAAGTCAGCAAAAGCAACAAAGGTGCTTAACAGTGTCTTTCTGCCCCTTTTATACTCTAGGCTACTGGGATTAGAGCAGTGCCAAACCAATCACTGGACTAATTTAGTAATCATGCACCCTTAATCCTAGTATCGCACCATGAGTCAGTCACATACTCTAGATTCAGGCACCTCTGACAAAGGCCCACCTATGACTGCATGAGGCTTTGGGGAGACATTCAGACAAACTGTAACAGATGGCAACACACAAAACATTTATTTACTAGCTTTTAAGAAGTCACACTGATGGCAAGCTCTTCTTTTACAGTTCCAGGCAACACAATTCTAAATTCGCCTTCTAAAAGTAGGATTCCTGGTTGTAGCTAGGTGAGAAATATGAAGGAATCCAACCACTGCTATCCTAGCCTGACCAGAGGCCACCTTGAATCTCTTCCATTCCCTCGTGCTTTCATAGCGCCCAGGTATTTCAGCAAGGGTAAGGCCCAGGAACCACAGTTCCCCATAGCTCCAACATGTTCTCCAGCCCTGCTCCTGACAGGACCACCACACTCTGCATTTCTCAAGCCTTGTCTCTGGCAGGTAACACAACTCCTCACTGAACTTTTCCCTCACAAGTATGCATCTCCAAGGAGATCCTGCCTTATAGGTCTCAGCTGATTTGAAAAGTTCCTGCCAGGTTTTAAAGCATTTCCCATTGTACTAAAATTTAGACATAGCTGGTCAGAAGTTTGCACATTTTTATCTTGACTATTGTTCAACGCCTCTACTATGGCCAAAACCAAAACAGAACAGAACACAATATTCCTCACTGAGACAAATAGAAAGGCAAGCCATCAGTAGTCATATCCAATTTTTCTAGTTGAGGAATGGAGGTAAGATACGCCCCCCTCCAAAAAATTCTTTCCAGTGAATGCAAGTTTCTTCCTTTCTTTCCTTTATTTTTTTTTTAATGGTACTAGGGATAGAACTCATGACCTTGTGCTTGCCAAGCAGGCACTTACACCATTGAGCTAAATACCCAACCCTGGAAGTTTTGATAAGTACGGGCATGCCTTGTTTAACGACCAACATCATTCCCCACACCAGGTTGTTGAATGTACTGTTCTCTAAGTGAGGAATTGTATGCAGTATGCACAGTGCAATATTCAAAGCAAAGACATGGTCAGAGTAACCTCCAACTTGATGACTTTGCTTTTGCTTGCACGACTTTTAACATGCAGCACTGTAATGAGTAACAGAGCATTAAACTACAGTCGTGTACAGTGCAGTCAGCAAAGTACACCACCTGAAGGCTGCCCTGCCCTCGCAATCCTGCATCAAAGGCCCGAATGTGGGTCGCAAGTCAAACAGCTATTAAGCAGTTTGTTAGATGAGGAATATCTATTTTGAGACATAACCAGTTTAGAATGAACCAAAAATTGTTGACCAAAGTGAGAAGAAATTTAAACCCCACTAAACTCACCCAACATGAGCCGAGAAGCTGCTCGGTCAGTAGGCATAGAGGCTCCTGCTGGCGCTTGTCACCGAGCCTGAAAAGGCTAGAGTAGCTGCGGATGTTATCCTGGCCAAAGGTGCCCCGAAGAATCTTCTGGGGGACTGCTACACAATAGCAGGGTGCCACACTATCACAAAGGTCAGCTTTCTCTGAGTCACAGGTAGCAAAACCTCTAGGGAGCTGTGGAGTGGCACAAACATGCTTACTCCTGAGCAAGTCTCAGCTGGTCCCAAACACACCCCACTGTCCCTAGCCTCTTGAAGTCTCAATCTGAACTGTGCTGTCGGATGACAGTTAAAGAACCTTGAACTCCAGATTGGCTTGGACAGAAGCCTCAGCACAGCCAAGGCCTGCAGGGGCTGCCATAAGCCCCAGGTGAGTTTATGAAAACCCCCAGGATAAGGCAAAGGAAGAAAGCGGCCTGTGTCTCTGTAGAGCAGGTTTAAACCTCCAAGGGAATGCTGCCTGGAGGGTATTGTGTCGTCCCAAAGTGGGAAGCTGCCTGGCCAGCCTGAGTGCTCTTCGAGTTTTAAAGGGAGGCCTTTTGTGCCTTACCGCCACACGGTAGTAAGACATAGCTCAGGTGCCCTCGTCATAAAACCCTCGCTGCAGCTTGTCCACGTGTATGCATCCCCTGGATGGAAATGAAACCTGCCTATCCTAGAATAAAGCTGACTGTAAGAAGAGAAAGGTGAATCAAGCAAACCAATCCAAGTGAATACTCCAGACCAACAAAAGGAAATTGTTCTACCTCTGCACCTCTCACACCCAGCAATCACTCAGTCTCTGTCCTGTTAGTAACAGCATTCTGTTCATGAAGGAGAGCCTCTCATGTTTTCTTTACCACTTAAAGTCTCTCCCTTCAGCTCTGTCACATTATAAATTCAGTTTCCCACACATACTGTTTGGAGGGCACATCAGGTCTCACAGTGATTTCTTCTTGATTTGAAATCTGAGCTGAGCAGGAAAAAATACCCAACACCATATGGATGTCCTCAATCACCATGGGGCTCCCACTCAAGGCCCAGAAAATCTCAGTGACATCCACATGTCTGTTAATGTTTTGGGGTGTGCTACCATATTAGAAACATATCCTTTGGGGTCTCTTGGTTGTATTTATTAAAAACAGGTTTGCTACAATGTTCTACAACATTCTGAACTTCAGTTAAGTAGTAAAGTGAAAAGCTCCCAGGAATTCTAGGAAGCAACCCTTTGGACAATATCAAGCGGGATTCCCTAAAGAGTGACTCCTTAGGGCCTTTAATACACTGAAGGGCAGTTTCATAAGCAGAGAATAAAGTGATGGCTGATGGCTTTACTATGGCATCTTTATTAAGACTTTGTCAGATGCAATCTTTTTGAGGCAGGTGATGTGAAGAGTTCTGCATCGTATCGGGTGTAGCGAGAGAGGATGACTGTCCATGTTTTTGTACCTTAATGCATCCTCTACCTCTTTATTACTGAAATCTTTCTCTGTCATCATACTGTATTTTCCTCAAACTAAGACCTAACCAGAAAACAGGCCCTAGCATGATTTTCAGGATACTCATAATATAAGCCCCATCCCCAAAATAAGCCCCAGTGAAAATCATGAGCCAGATGGACATATTCACAGCACACGATCATTCCAACACAAAACAAATGTGTTAAATGATAAAGTAGTATTAATACACAATTAAATATGAATTACATCATTGGCATCAATACTTATAATGAAGTATTTGTAAATACCTGAGCAGAAGAGGCAAACGCCTGTATAAATGGAGGAACTGGAGACTTCCTGCCTAATGACCAGAGTACAGACACAGCACAACATACTGTGAGGATCCATATTGGACACAGCCACATCCATCCACCATCAAGTGTGCATCTTACCTGTGTATTGTGTCTGTGACCCTCCTGCCTCAGCCTCCCAAGCGCTGGGATTACAAGCATACGCCGTCACACCCAGCTGCAGTGTCTCATAAATCTTAGCTAATACTTGATTTAATGGAAGCTTTGTGAAGCCCCACCTGCAAATGGTCCTGACTTCAGTGGAGAATTCCTGGGATAGAATCACTGAGAGCTGTGTCACCTGTGCACTGCGAGCAGGCTACGTGGACAGGAAGCACTCGTTTCAGGAGAGCTGTATAGCTGGGCATGAGAGACTGGGGCCCATGGTGCTACAGGAAACGGAGGTGCAAGAGATTCAGGCTGGAACGCGGAGCTTGTAGAGTTCTGAGAGTGTTCCAAAAAATGACGTGACTGTATTTGGATAAATGCAGATTTGGGTACATGAAAAAATAAGACATTCCCTGAAAATAAGCCCTATTGTGTCTTTGGAGCAAAAAAAATATAAGACCCAGTCCTCTTTTCAGGGAAATATGAGAGGCCAACCTAAGACTGTTTCGCAGTCTCCTCGCCACGCTTCTCCTCTGAAGAGAGGCTGTGGCTGGAGCAGGGCTCTGTGTTCTCATTCACCGGCCTCATCTCAGTGACTGAACCCTTTCTCTTGATGCCTTTCTCCCAAGCAACTTCTTAAAGACAGAAACCCCCGTCTCTATGTCCCAACATCACACTTAACATTGCTGTGCCCCCGAGAAAGGATGGGAAACGCTTCATCCCTGGGACCAGGTCCCTCCATGTCTGGGGAGATCTTCGCATTCAGGGTAATACTTCCGCACTGACGGCCGCACTTCCTCGTCTGCACGTGGTGCAATGTCATGTGCATCTAGAAACCCTCTGGTGGGTGCTCCCTGCATGCAGGGTGCTTTCCGCAGGCAAGATTCCTACCACATCCCCCAAGGGTATCTCAGCCTTGCTCCCCTCCCCCATCCCCATCCCCCACTCCCAGGATGGCTGCTTAAATATCTGTTATGGGATTGGTAATTTTTTCCATTCCAGTGATGAACATTGTTGTGTTCCCCCATTGCCATACTATGTTCTTATAAAGGATGCAAATGTATTTCTTAGGATTAACAAGGTTGTAAATTATAAAAACCTTGCTGAAACTTTGATGAGGTCTCTTGCTGCCTGATATATCAATGGGAGCCTTCAGGAGATGGGAAGGGGAAAGGATGGGAGGATGCTACACTAACACACACTCCAGGGAGGAGCCACTGACTCCCACGTTACTACCATTCCCCCTGTGAGAGCAAAGCACTCATGACTAAACACTCTAAGGGTCTCACCTTTTCAGCAAGGTTGCACTTGGAATTCTTGTGTAACATGAGAATGGTGACTCAAGCTGTGACTGTGTCCTGAGGACATGGATGCCCCTGCCTGCTCCTGTGCGGCTCTATCCACAGATTGGACAGCCTTATTGCCAGCCACGGCCAAAATCTTCAGTACAGCATCCTATCCTGTGAACTACTAGGTTTAATCATTTAAATAAACAGTTCTTATGATCTTTTAAAAAAAATGTACTTTAGCTAGGTTGTGGCTCAATGGTAAAGTGCTTGCCTGGCATATGCAAGGCCCCAGGGTTGTTCCCCAGCACTGTCAAAAATATAATTTGGCTGGGTGTGGTGGTGCACACCTGTAATTCCAGCACTTGGGAGGCTGTGGCAGGAGGACTGCTGTAAGTTCAAGCCCAGCCTGGGCTACATAGTGAGGCTTGTCTCAAAACCAAACCAAAACAAAACAAAACAGACACCTGTTACCTCAATCCTGTCATGGAAATGAAATCCCCACGCTTCTGAGCAGTGTCAGGATGCTGCTCCCACATCACCAGAATTACGTCTTGTACCAAGGGCAGCTGCAACCTGCGTCTGCAGGAAGGAGCAGAGCTGCATCCTGTGGGCGATTTCTACTCCATTCCTGCCACTGAGTCCCGGCTCCTTTCCTTCTGTAGCCATTGCATTCCAGAAACATCAAAGAAGCATGAGTTTGTGAAGGCAGTGTTTCTCTCCTTGATGGAGCAGCTGATCCTATTTTCCAGCTTATTGCTGAGCTGAGAGAAGAGACTATCAATGACAATACATGAGCTAGACTGTGATCTACCACAGAGTAGACCCATTGGTGCCATAGGGAAAGGATGCAGCCCCTGGTTTCTCCTGGAATCCAGCCAGGACCTGCAAGAAGCCCCGGCCGTTTTAGCGTGGCTCCTACTGGCCAGGAGTGATCATTCTCTGAGTGGCTTTGAATGTCTGCATTAGCTTTGAGATGTTTTGGAGTCTGGAAAGGGGCTTAGAGAGGCATCTGAAATTGATGATATCTAAGTGAGACAAGGAGTATAAATGCATAATCGGAATTCAGGAGGACCAGGCAGGTGGATGAGGGGTTGCTGTGTAGAATGATAACCACAGGAAAAGCTCAGGGTAACAGAACTCAGGGTGTTTATCCACTGAACAGACCCAAGAGGCTGAAGGAATTTTGGAACATAGATGGCAAAAGCATCTGTGACCATGAAGGCCATTTGAATAGTTTTTCCCTTGTGAAGTGGAAATCTCTAAGTAATTTTAAGTCATGCAGGAAAAAGCTGTGTGGCATTTCATTGTGTGAACATATTCCTGGGTACTTTAGTTTCCTGTCTGGAGCTCTCATGAACAAGTCATGCACTTATTGAACATCTTCCTGGGCTGTTTGGGTTCTGCTTTTAGGACACTCACCACTAGGTCATAGGGGAGGCCTTGCTGATGGCTGCTGAGAAAACAGACTTTGTAGAACAAGTGTGTGCCTGGGGAAAGCCAGCAAGTGTGGGCAGTGGTGGTTCTGGCACCCAGTGATGTGCTTACACCTGAGATCTGAGACACGGCATGGACATCATCTGCAGATAGGCATAGTGAAGCGAAACTTTCACCTGCTGCACCTCTGAGGCTGCATGGCTGGGCCCCTTCCACACCTATAAGCAGTTCTCACTCTGCAGACGCCAACTGCCTCAGCTACTCCTTTGCATCCTAACACACCCAGAATCAGTACCCTACTCCAGAGCTTGCAGTACTTCCTTCCACACTTGGCCCTCGTACAAGACTCCCCTTGAAATATGGTACCCACATTTATGCCCAACATGGCTACAAATTTAAGTCCCCACAGTATCACTTCCCATTTGTGTTGAATAACTGATCAGAATGTCTTACTAGACTCTGGAAACTATTTAGTATCGCCACTTATGCGGAAAGATGGAACACAGGCATAGAAAAGGAAGAAGAACGTAGGGTAGAGTGCGGTGGTCTGGGACGATGGAACTTCTATGTCTCAAATGAGGACCCAAGCTCCTAGACCCCTTCATGTTCCAGGTTCAAATTGCTGCGTGCCTACTTAGAAGGGCTTCAAGTGCCTTCTGTTATGTACGTGATCGATTTAACTTGTTGCTCATTAATGTGCTCATTTTTCTTTCTCTTACTCTCTAGTACTGGGGTTTGTGCAAGAGGCTTTAAACTGAGCTACATTCACAGTCTGTTATCTTGTTTTTAGAGAGGGGTCTCATTCATTTGCCCAAGCTGAGCTTGAATTTGTCATCCCTTTCCCACAACAGGAGGGATTACAGGCAAGTGCCACCATCCCCAACTTGATATACTGGGTTTTTTTTTTGTTATTGTTTTTTGTTTTGAGAAAAGGTCTTGCTACGTAGCCCAGGATGGCCTTGAACTCATCGTGATTATCTTAGTTACTTTTCTTTCATTGCTGAGACAAGATACCTGATACCCAAAGTTAAGGAAGGAAAGGTTAACCTAAGTGTTTTAGATGTCTCAGTCCATAACTGGATGGCTCCAAGGCAGGGTGGCACATGGCAGAGAGGCAGAAGTTCATGGGAAGGGGCCAGCAAAAGCAATGGGGGAGGGGGAGAGAGAGAGAGAGAGAGAGAGACAGAGACAGAGACAGAGACAGAGACAGAGACAGAGACAGAGACAGAGACAGATAAGTCTGTTTTTACTCTAGGACCCTGCTGCTATGACTGAATGAGGCTTTTGGGGGATGTCTAGGCACAAACCAAAAGTGACCTTTCTGCCTCAGTCTCCGCAGTGCTGGGATTAGAAGCATATATCACCTCACCCAACGATGTACTGAATTTTAAATACCTGTCCCCTCTCCACAGGTTTAGGGTGGAGGGTTACATTAGAACCATGTTCTCAATACTATATATATATATATATTTTTTTTTTAAATTTCTGTCCTTTAAGGATGCTATGTTCTTACTGCCTCCAAGGTCATCCCCTGAAGGTAAATCTACCTAGGGGTCCCCATTGATCACCACATTGGCCTGCGAAGTGTCTTTACTCCAGATTTCAAGGAACATAGAAGTGCTGAAGTTAGACCAAATAATGTAATCTCCTGTGCCTGCCTTTGAACAAACATGTGGTACGAGAGGTTCTGAGGACTAGCAGCAAAGAAAATGGTGCATTTTCTGCATTAGTCACAGCAAGAGGCCTTTCTTACCGACACAGCAAGTGTTTCAGCATCTACTCATCACCTGGCTCCTAATCACTTCCCCAGTCATATTTTTTATATCAGTGCCTTTTCTTGTGTTCAATTTCTGACTTGGTGTGTTGTTTCCAGCCATGAGCATACTGCGACTGAGTAACATGTACGTGACAAGAATAGCCTTTCTTCATACTTTGAGGTAGGGATATCCCGGACCATGGAACCAGCATGTAGTAAGTCTTCTCGCTGTGTCCGCATGTGTCAGACACGAATTCTCAAGTGAGAAAGCAATCATACTTCTTCAAACACATACACTGTGTCATTCTACAATTCATGGGCAGAGCTCGCAAGACCTCAAGGATGCCGAAGAATCCACACCTCCAAGCACAGCTGCGTATGGATTAAAGCTCTGAAATAGGATGTGCACTGGCACTGGTGACCTGGTCTCGTGACTAAAAATTGTCTTCATGAGATGCTTTCTGTACAAGATGAATGCCAATTAAAGACTGATACACTCGCACGGCCGGGCATTACTAATCACCGATGGTTCTCTCTCCTGTGCAGGTTTTTGCATGTGATGCAGCATGTGATTGTATGAGATTGACCTTGTGCTTATGAACATGTCACCGATACTTGGAGAACTCAACAGGCGTTCCTTTGAATATGATGAGAGTATGTTCTAATATATGCATTATCAGATGCTAATAATTTTATTTTGAAAATGCATTTAATACACCTAATCTATGGAATATCACCCCTTACCTTACACTTTGCTAAGTGTGCTCAGAACACATTCATTAGCTTCAGTGGGGCAAAAGCTAACATTAACCCTACTTTCAACATGGTGCTGAATATCTCATTTAATTTACTACAGGGAGCGATGTCTGGTTTCCTGATTGCAGTCATGAGTGGGAAACTGAAATATGACATAAACTGCAGACATAAATGGCTGAAAATAAGTCTCCAGTCTCCCAGTGTCATGTCTCAAGTTGAGACAATAGGTGACAGGGTCTAAAATAATTACTGAAAAACTAATGCACTGCAGCTATTTCTTATATTTAAGGAAAATCACCTTGGTCAATTCCTCCAGGAAAATGGTCTGCAGTGTCAGGCACGATACACAACCACACAAGACCACCTGCTGACACAGGACAGAAGACACATTAGATGTGCAAACAGAAGTGATCAGTGGTGGCGTTCTCACTCATTCACACTGTGAGCTTTCACAGGAATGAAAGACACCACGGCTTCTCTAAGTGTCACCTGCTTTCATTTCCTATGCTTAGCAGTCCTTATACCCATCATGTAAATGTAAGTTTAAATTTGTTCAGGATTTCACTTTTCTCAATTACAAGCATCATCAGAATACAACTCAGTTCATTTATATGAAAGTATTCAGAGCATACATTGCCTGTCTATTCAGGCTTAATTCTGTGTGTTTCTAGTTGAGTATTCAGATATTTCAGAGATGCTTAATACTTATAACCAAAAGCAAATTTTCTTAGCAACGAATCTTGACAGCCATTGTCACGCTGTTTTTTTTTATTTGTTTTTTTTTAATTTTAAAGAAAATAGGACAAAACAAAACAGAACAGAATGAAAAAAGCAAAGGAAAACATATAGAGTCAAACACAATACTAGTCACATACTGTGATACGTTTTCTAGATGTACTGCTCTCCTTACTCAGAGATTTAAAGAGAACTATTACAAACATCTGAAGCAATAAATACAATTGTGTATTTTAACGGAGATGAGGATGGCCAAATTTGATGGTTTAACTTCTAACGTTTCACTATTAAATTGGTAGGAAACTGAATGTGCTCAGGAGGAAATGTCTTTAATTTTCCATTTTATTTATCTCATGCCCAGCATACAGATTGCAACAAGATGCTCTCTGATGACATCAGGTAGAAGCAGTGAGACAAAGAACCATTGGTTATGGGGTCAGGTGCATAAAAACTGCTGCTGCACATGGTACATTCAATGCTTTATATGAATAGTCCAACTGTGTTATACAACACACCACAGACTAACACACATGATCGTAGCATACTCGAGTTACGGGAAGATCCTATTGGAGGTTCAGTAAGTTAGGTGCAGTAAAAACACTTTCAATTTGTGATATTTTCAATGTACCATGGGTTTACGATAACGACAATGTGGGGAGCGGAAAAGCATCTATACTTATGAAGAACACTGTCCAATATATTGTAGAAAATGTCTGAGATTACATAACAAGTCATGCAATCAAAAACATATTCAGCCAGGCATGGTGGCACACAACTGTAATCCCAGCATGTCTTGGTTACTTTTTCTCTCGTTGCTGAGACAAACACCTGACACCCAAAATTAGGGAAGAAAAGGTTTATTTAGCTTACAGTTCTGGAGATTTCGGTCCATAATCAGCTGGCTCCAAAGCAGAGTGGCATGGCACTGGGGCAACACTTCAAGGCAGCAGCCAGAGCAAAAAAAGAAAAAGCAACCCTCTTCTCCTTCCTTACATTTGTACACAGGCCACCCTCCCCCACCCTCAGGGTGGGTGTAACACTCACAAAATGTCCTTGCCCTCCTTTGCACAGGATGAGGATATTTACAAAGTACGAACCCTGGCTCCCTGCTGAGTCTCTCAGTTAAACTTCTAAACTGCTCAAGTTGACACAATGTATTAGCCATAAGACAGCACTTGAGGCTGAGGCAGGATTGCTGTGAGCTTAAGGTCAGCCTACATAGTGAGTTCCAGGCCAGTCTGAACTCAGTGAGAATTTGTCTCAAAAACAAACAAACAAAAAAACCAAAGCAAAACAAAAACACAGAAAAGCATGTACAGAAGACTAGACTAAACCACACCTTTCACTTATGTCTGGCACAAGAGCTATGAAGAAATACACACTTCTGACTGCTGCAACTGCTGTGACTATCGTGGATCAGGACAAAGACATCTTGGCGATATTTGTTCTTAAATTGGTGAAGCAGAATGCTTACATTTAAAAATAAATATAATCTACCACTTCTCTATAACATAACTAGCATTCACCATATTAGGATTCCTTTCATCATTGCGGTTTTCTACCTATGAACTGTGTTAACAAAAACAGAATTGCATTCACATATACAAGGTACCCAACAGAAGAAGACACCTCACTATTGATTTCCAATTAGTCCTTCTAAAAACATAATATTTTGAGAAATTCAGTGAAAAATACTCTGACCAATGAACTCTGGAGTCATTTTGCACATTCTGGACAGATTTATGATTAGAATTCATCAGGTCTTATTAGTGATCTCTAGGAAAAGGACACCACTCCAGTAGAATGTAACTTTTGCTCATAGAACAAAAAGATGAATAGAAGATGAATGATACTGTGATTACTTTTTGATGAATAAAATCTTTAGTTTTGAGAACACGATGATGACTCTATATATAAAGAAAAACTTCACAAATATATAGATTGATGTAATCTTTGTTTCAGATACCTACTACCTTCTCAGAGAATGAAGAAGGTGCTATATGTCAATACATGAGGATTTTGTTGTTTTGTTGGTTTTGGTTTTTTGAGACAGGGTCTTGCTATGCAGTTCCGGCTGCCCTCGAACTCACTATGTCACCTAGGATGGCCTCAAACTTGAGGTGATCCTCAGGCCTCAGGGATCATAGGGATTATAGGCAAGCACCACTGCACTACTTTCTATACAAGTTATTTAAAACCATTAAAAACTCTTTGCAAAAACCACTTGTAGAAGACTGGTTTCAAGTAAATATATGTCAATGAGTTTTAAAAAAATAAAAATGCAGGGCTGGGGATTTCACTCAGTGGCCTAAGTGCCTGCCTGGCAAGCTCGAGGTCATGAGTTCAATCCCTGGTGCCGCAAAAAAAAAAAAAAAAAAAAAAAATGCAATCTAGAAAATGGCATTTATTCTGAAAAGAAGTCATGTCATTTGGAAGATTTCAGCAATTTTAAAAGATTTTATAATTAACACACAAGAAAGTAGTAACAATAATAACAATCATTTTCAAGGGTTTCAAACCTATAGAAATTTGCAGCCTTCTGGCATATGATAAAGATGCTTCAGTTCACCAGTAAACTCAACAGAGTTTAAAATGAAAATAAGAAAATTTTTTTATTTAATTCATAAAAACATGCTTGGCTGGGCGTGGTGGCACATGCCTGTAATCCTAGCACTCAGGAGGCTGAGACTGGAGGATCATTGCCGGTTCAAAACCAGCCTGGGTTACAAAATGAGCTCAAGGCCAGCCTGAACTGCATAGCAAGACCTTGTCTAAAAAAATCACACACACACACACCACATAAAAAACATGCTTCATGAAAATCTCACACTATTATTTTAAAATATAAAGGATTAAATCACTTCAACATTCTTTGTTTACTTTCTTTTGGTGTTGGAGAACAAGAAGTTGGTGTATGGTCATTACTGATTCTTCCACCTCAGCTTCTCGAGTGCTTGTCACTGTGAACATGCAGCACCACGCCCAGATTAACCCTTATTTTAATAAAAATTAGAATTATATAATCCAGAGATTTACTTGAAGACTGAGTAACTGATAAACACATTTTACCTTTTATGACATTTCCTTTTGTGACATTTCCTGACATTTTATTGAAGCATCCTACACAAATTACTTTGAATCAAATTCTTCATAAAATTCAACTCCATGAGGAATCTTCAAAGAACTGTTATCATTTATTCTGTGTGATAGCTTTTTTGTATTATAGCATGTCCAAAGATTTGCATTCTTGCATCCATGTGAAGTGGAGAATGAGACACACTGTTTTTATACGGTGGGCCTCGTGACAGTGTGTTGTCAAATCTGTGAACTGAATGAACACAGAGTCCTTCCTGCCTTCTTGACACGGATTTGAGTTCTCATCACAATGTAGGATAACATTTGCTAGAACTGTCATCTGATATGGAGGCCATGACACTTTTCTTTATAGAGATTCTATCTTCTGTGAGAAGTTTTGTTTTCAAAAGAAATCAGAAGTCTAGGCTTTTCCACAATGCTCACATATGTAAGGCTTGTCAACGATGAATTTTGTTATGTTTGTGAAGGGAATGTTGAGTTTTGAAGGCTTTACTACATATCTCACATACATAGGGTTTCTCTTCACTGTGAATAGTTAAATGGTACTGAAAAGAACTTGAGTAAGAGAACCCTTTCCCACATTGCTTACATACATAGGCTTTCTCTGCATCATGGGGTTCTTTCATGCATTTGAAGAGAACTGTGACAAGTGAAGGTCTTTGGACACTGCTTACACAAATAAGGCCTCTCTCCAGTGTGAATTCTTTCATGGATATGAAGTGAGTTAGAATGTTTGAAGGCTTTCCCACATTGTTGGCATACATAATTTCTCTCTGCAGTGTGAGCTTTTTCATGTCTTTGCAACTTACTCACAGTATAAAACTCTTTCCCACACTGCTTGCATCTATGCTGTGTCTCTCCACTGTGAGTTCTTTCATGGTATTTAAGCGAAGAACGGTAAACGTATGATTTACCACATTGCTGACATACATAGGCTTCCCCTCCATTGTGAGTCTGTTCATGGTTTTGAAAATTACACAGAGTAAAAAATGTCTTCCCACACTGCTTACATTTATATGGTGTCTTTTCACCATGAGTCTTTTCATGGCTTTGAAGATAAGTGTGCTTATAAAATGATTTACCACATTGCTGACATGCATAGGGTTTGTCTCCAGTGTGCAACCCTTTATGGTATTTTAAAGAACTGTGAGATGCAAACGTTTTACCACATTCCTTACATACATATTGTTTCACCCCAGTGTGAATTCTTTCACGTGCTTGCAGATAACTCATAGAAGCAAAGGCTTTCCCACAGTGCTCACATACACAGTGTTTCTGTCCTTGGTATATCTTTTTATGGGACTGAAGAGATTTGTGACTTGTGAAGTATTCATCACATAATTTACATCCATAAGTTTTATCACGACTGTGAGTTTTCTTATGATACTGAATTGCACTTGCATATGGAAAGGCTTTCCCACATTGCTTACGCACGTAAGGTTTCTCCCCAGTGTGGATTCGTTGATGTACTAGAAGCGTGCTCCTACGAGTGAAGGTTTTTGCGCAGTACTTACACACATGAGGTGTGTCCTTAGTATGAATTCTTTCATGTACTTGAAGGGAACTAGAATATTTGAAAGCTTTCCCACAGTACTCACATACATAGGGTTTCTCTTCAGAGTGAGTTACTTCATGTCTGCGCAAGTGAGTCTCAGTAGAAAATGGTTTCTTACAGTGTTTACATCTATAGCGTGTTTTCCCACTGTGAATCCTTTCATGATATACAAGAGAATAGTAATAAGAGTAGCATTTACCACACTGCTGACATACAAATGGTTTGTTTCTAGAATAAGTACGTACGTGCATTTGAAATGTTTTCAAAGTATCAAAGAGTTTCCCACATTGCTTACATGCATATGGTGTCTTTCCACTGTGAAGCATTTCATCATTTTCATACGGTTTTCGCTGAGGAAGAGATTTGTTCTTCACAGTAGGATCTGGAATCTGGCTAATCATTTTATCACACTGTGCACTTTCTTTATGTCCATTGAGCCTCTTTAACACTTGCTTTCTACAAAAAAAATGGGACACATGACACAGTACTAAGATTCAAGTTATTAATTATAAGAACTGGTTGATTTATGCACTATACAAACTTTTTAGGTAGACAGGACTTTATCTCATAACCATCCTAACTAGCTAAGATTATTGGCATGTACCACTGTGCCTGATTCCATACAGCATATTGAAATGCTTTTTAGTATTCCTTAGGAAAACCATAGAGTCAAAAACTATTTTGTACTTAGAAGTATTTGTATGTATAAATACGTACACTATCTTCAGGATACCAGTCTAAAAACAAAATTTATGGCTGTTTCATGTGTAACTTATAGAAAACATAATAATCATGTCCACTTTTTTTTTTGAGCTTTTCTGAGACAGGATCTTGTTATGTAGCACAGGCTGGCCTTGAACTCGTTTTGTAGGCTAGGATGCCCACATGTTTTAAAGCTATTTGCATGAAACATTTGTGTGCAGTGAACTATAAGAAAGTCAACTATGGCATCAGATCATTGTTCCAGATATTTTAAACACTAGAATATTTTGGATTTCAGATTTTTCTGACTATGTATACCTACTTTGTATGATGTTTTCAAGAAAATATTTTCAGATTAAATCAACTGTAAACTACTTATTTCTTAAC
This sequence comes from Cuniculus paca, assembly GCA_004365215.1. NCBI lineage: Eukaryota > Metazoa > Chordata > Mammalia > Rodentia > Cuniculidae > Cuniculus > Cuniculus paca. The sequence continues at coordinate 32,561 of RJWT010004047.1, forward strand.
ATTGCTCAAATTTCAAATTTTCTCTCTTGACAGAGATAGTTTGTGAATAGCAATTACCTCACATTTCTCTTGGAATTTCTGTAGTAATCTTCAATATTCTCAGCAGCTTGATATTTTCCTAAAGTGTAGACACACAAAAACAATTATGAACTATTACAACATTCTGGAAAATCATATCTTACTTTGATTTACATATTTTTTGATTTACATATATTACAATGCTTCATTTGTTCACAAACTTTTCCTTTCCATGCTCTAAATGATGGGATAGCATTGATGAGCAAGAACCACTGTGCTTTCACTCAGTGAAAGAATGAAGTCACCCTCACCTATATAGTCCAGATTCCTAATGTTCTGCTGCATCACATTTCGGTGCAGTCTCTTTTGTGCAGGATCCAGCAAAGTCCACTCTGCCAAAGTGAAGTGCATAGCCACATCCTCAAAGGTCACGGACTCCCAAAACGTTCCACCAATTTCCAGAAGACAAGGTTGGAGATACATCACTGAACTCTAGACTCATAAGAAATTCACAGGATCCTGTGTTCTTCAAATATTCACTACATGTCTTAGTTGTCACTTCTACTGTCTATCCATACTGACACATGTCCTAACATGGCAAGTGCCACATAGAATTACAAATAGTCTGTAAAAAAGATGGAAGCAGATTCAACACGGCTAACTAGAGAAGGAACCACATGAGAACTACTCAGAGAAAAACAAATTTAAAATACAGATAATGGAAGAAATGGAGGATCATACATTCTAATGCCAAAATCAATCTGAAATAAGAGACTTGTAACACAACACATAGACACAGGACTTAAACAGTGACCTAGGCCACAGGGCTGCTGGGGGCACTGCCAACTGCATGCAGAGTAAGAATCGCCAAACCAGGAACTCTCCAAGAAAGTGATGGACTGCAAAAATGTGGCTAACACAAGTCAAACAGAACAGATGTGGGATATAAGGACTCTTGCCTTTCTCCACACAGAGGATGTGGCAGCCTGGTAGCAAACGTCACCGGCACTGCTCCCTCCCCAACAGGCTGCCAGTTTGCTGTGCTTTTTGTTTTTCTTGTCATGAGCTCTAGTGGCCAGCTGGAAGCCCTACTGACAAGCGTAGGGACCACAGTGGAGGTGGTGCATGACCTAGCTTCCCTGCAAACAGTGGTGTGAGAGAATTTAAGTGGTCTTGCACTACGGCACAGCAAGTGGGAGGCTGGCACTCCACCCGTGGGAGAAGCGGGACTGAGCAGGCTTGGGCTCTGCTGGCAGGGGCAGCAGGAGCAGAGTCGGCCTCGCTCTACCCCACCCTTAACCTTTGTGTGTAACAAGCAGCATGAAATGCTAGAGAGAGCAGAGGAAGCTGTGAAAGGACTGGGAGGAGCCAGCTGCACATGGGACAGGAGCAGCCTCAAACTGTCCGGTCTGAGGATGCTACAGCAACACTGAGCCAGAGCACATGGTACAGAGCACACGGGCTGCAGAGGGAAGATAGCGGTTAGGTTGAGAGGGCACAGGTCTCCCCTTCCATGGCGATGAGAAGCTCACCTGCATGGGGATCAGAAAAGAGTTCAGAAAGGTGCTGAAGCACCTGGAAATTCATGGCCCCAGCCGCTCTGATAGAGAGCTAAGTTATTTAGAAATATTGCAGACAGACAGGGCTGAGACCTCAAAAGGTCAGTGCAGAAGAAAACCGGCTGGAGGTGTACTCACTGAAGGCCAGGCTGCAACAAAGAGGGGCGACTACACCCACACACTTCCTGAGGGCTGAGCAGCAGTGACTGATACTCTAAACAGGCCTCAGTCACCTTGCGTGGGGGGCCAGACCTCCCAACCCACCCCTCCAGGAAGGTCTTTGTCTGTCCCACACGCGCTTGCTTCTCCACTGAACCAACAGCACCCACGGGACTGTACTTGTGATCTTACTGAGCGGTTTCATCTCCTCACACCCATCTAGG
>RJWT010004048.1:0-34517 GCA_004365215.1 Cuniculus paca
TGATGGAACAGTGTTAGGAGTAATAATTGTGCTTATTGCTCATGGAGTATAATGGTTTTAAGCTCCAGTTATTCTGAAAGATATTCAGAAATTGCCTTCACATTGCTTAGCAGAAGACAAGTGTTTGGGGTCAGAAAGACTGAGGGTTGTCTTTCTTGAAAATAGTGGGCTGCATTTTAAAATTATACTTGGAGAATTCAGGGCAATAATAGAAAATATGATATGCCTAAGATTTGACACACCAGAGCCTCCGCAGATTGTTTTATTCTTATAACAGTTGAAATATCTTTGGCTTTTAAAGTTGGTTTAGAAATTTTCTTTTGATGGGAGAGTTGCTAACAGTGCTGGAAGCTCTTGGAAACTTAAAAACTGAGCTAATCTAGTCCACATTTACCTGAGCTTGAGTTCTTAAACTCTTCTCTGTGATGCTTTTCGATTTAAGTATCAATTGCTTGTGAAAGGTGTTTGTGTATTTTCACCTATATTACATCTAGATACTTTGTTTTATTAACTTTGGCTTTTTAAAGTTTTGGTTAAACCAGTTCTCTGATTACCTGTAAACATGTTCCATCCTGTCTACAGTGTATTGGGATATTTGTAGAAAGAGTACTTTGCCCAAATACTACATAGAACAGTTCATTAAATAATTAAAAGTTTCTAAGGGAACTGGAAATACAGTACCTGTGAAATGATGTTAGTTTTATGCCAGACGTTATTTGCACTGACTAATGTTTTAGGGTAGTTTTGGAGCAATCATGTGTTGGTAGCCATGATTACTAACTGTGATTTTAATGTAATCATTCACAGGCTTACCTTTTGCTTAATTTTACAGAGAAATAAAAGGGTTTTGGGAGGAGAAATGTGGAAGAAAGTCTACGTCTTTCTCATAATTTTCTCTCTACCCTCACCAGTTCTATGTGCTTTATAGTATGAAGTGTGATGAGTATTAATTCATGAAATACTATTTCAATTTCACCTTGATTTAGAAGAAATAACACCTATTCTGTTTTACATAATGCCTGACTGCAGACCCTGAGACTGACTCTCGATTTCCTATTATAGCTCACTTGAAAATGTAGAAAAAGATGGACAATCATGGGAACACCAAATTTTTGGTTTGACATTCAACCTACTGCTACAATCTGAGATACCTATAAATTATAGTGCTGGTTAAAGTCACCTAAAAAAAGTGATTATTTGCTGATCAGTGATAAATAGAAACAATAAAGACAGCACATAGGTCTCTAGAAGCAAATGTGGAGAATTTCTCTTCCTTTTCATAATGTTTACCCCTAAGAGCTTCAAATTTTGCTATTTGCTCAGTTAGAAAAGTGGACACATACTGCTACCTTTTAAGGCTGTTAAAAAATATGTAGCAATTCCATTTCAAATATTTTTTCCTATTTCTATGTCAGGCATGGTAATGTATACCTATAATCCTAGCACCCAGGAGGCTGAGGCGGGAGGATCGTTCCAAGTTTGAGGTAGCCTGAGCTAACTACAAAGTGAGTTCAAGGCTACCTGAACTAAATAGTGAGACCTTGTCTCAACACCTCCCCCCAACAAAATCAATGAAATATGAATTTTCAATTTCTCCCTCTCTACTTAAAGTTTTCACTTAATTAACCAACTATGTGAATTGCTACTCTCTATTTCTTTTCTGTGCCCATGGCATCTTGGCCTTGTAGACAACAGCCGGACAGCTGTCAGACCAGTGTAATATAGTTCTCTCCTTCCAGTCTTTCAGTTATGTAATTATCTGGATCAGTTATTTATTCCTAAACTAGGTTTTTATTATTTTCTTCCTGTCATAATTAGATTAATTTTTACTAAACTGATGAAGTCCATTAAATATTTTTAACATTGACTGCTTTTACTCAACAAAGGCATGTCATTGATAAATATTGGTGAGATGACTGAAATATTAGACAGAAATAATAAAAATATAGATGAATTCTGCACTCAGATTAGTTGATATTTGCAAGTTTGTCTTGCTTTATTGTAGAGATACCTAAGCTTACATCTGTAAGGGATTTTTCATGCATCTGGTTAAGACAAAGAAAATATGACACTGGTAGGGTATTCTGGCACAATAGAGAAGCAGAACAAAGGGAAAAAAAAAAGAGGGGAAAATGCCTTTTACTGAGGATGTGGGAGGGAGTGTACAACTTATGGGGTTGAGCTATCTCCTCCACCGGATATAGAGTGGGGGGAGGGTTATATAACCTCTGACTGGAAGTGGGGCTTGGGGCAGGCATCAATGACGCGCAAAAAACTGATCAGTATTCTGTTCACTGGCTGGGGATAGGAAAGAGGAAGTTATAATCAGGGCTGAAGGGGACGGCGGGGTAGTGGTCAGGCTAGACCACCACCATAATGTGCAGTAATTTATACTAGGGCAGAAACTTCGCAGCACAAAACTCAAATAGTGACCTCATAGTCAAAGCTAAGACTTTGCTCTTACATCAGTAGATAAGAATGAGATACACATTTCTATACAGCAAAGTAAAATTTTGAGGAAATACATATTTATCTAAATGGCTTCCAACTTTCGCTTTCACTTTCCAATCTATTTTAACACTTTTATTTAATAGATCTGTTTCTAGCTTTCATCATATTGACCAGAGAGTTTTCACTGTGTATATTTTACAACCAATTTGGAGAGTGACTCTTCCACAAATAAAGTAGTTAGAAACAAGTAGGGACTGATGGTAGGTAGATCACTGATCTAGGGAAATGTTTGCTTGAGGAATTTGCTGTTGGTTGTGCCATGGGCCAGGGACCAGAGGATTCCTGTCATATTCTTTGTTCAAGAGAGAATCCCTTCACTGATGGAGAAGACTAACTGCCAATCAGGCCCAGGCACCTTGGATGTTAGCCTTTTGGGAACTTGCAGGCCACCTGGGCCTGTGCATTGAGCTTATTATTAATCACTCTTTTCTCTGCTTTAGTGCATATTCTTTCTATCCTTCATGGTATAAATAAACTGGTTATTTTGTTTATTCTTGTCATCCACCTCCCTTGCTAGAATATTAAGTTTCATAAATGCAGGAGACCTGTTTACTTTTGAACACCCTGGAAAATACCCATCGGTACTCAGTAAATATTTGTCAGATAAACTATTTCTAGACGAGATGAACTTCAGCTAATACGAAAATTGAAAAAACTGAAGGGCGCCTTTAGCAAACACAGGGTTTGGGTGGATGCACACTTCTGTGAGGTTAAATGAATAGAAAGTAATGCGTAGGATACAAGGAAAATCATACAGAATGACAAGAAATGGAGTAGCATGAAGATTCAGAGGAACAAGTTGCCTCATAAAACGATTTATTACTCAGACTGGAGGAAGGGGAAAAAATGGTTTGGAATTCTCAAAGCTGGAGAATCATGATCTCTAGGAAAAATGTAACAGAAAGTAAAAGACTGAAATTTAAAAAAAGATGGCAAGATGATATGGAAAATGGAGAAGTGAGATAAGAAAAGATTGTTGGGTGGACAATAGCAGAATGTCTGCACTAGAGGTACTGAAGAGCAAAACTGACCATGTAGAAGAGAGTACGTCAGTGATGTGAAACTGGATGAAAAAGCCCATGAGGTGGTGCATAAGGCAGGAAAAAGACGAATGGAAACAATAAGAAAGTAAGTGATGAGTATAGAGGAGAAGATTCCAAAGAATTATAGACCTCTTTTAGGAAAAGCATACAGCAGAGGCAATGATCCAAGGCAAAAAGTTTTCTAAACTCAAATTCACTTTCCCATTAGAAAAGGCCAAGTTCTGGGCAATACAAATGAAAAGAGAGTTATTCTCTCAGACACTTTAGTAATTTATTTCAATTTAAAAGGAAAAGAACATACGGTAAAGGTCACAGGTGAAGACAAATATTGTATGATGTAGAACAATGTCTCTCTCTTGCTCGCTCTCTGGCTGTCTCTCTCTCTCCCCTATTGCTGCTGCAAACTGACTATAGCTACACCTGCTTATTTCTGGGCTCCAGCTGCAAGCAGTATCATTTTCTATCCTAACACTTTCAGTCTGTGTATATCTTTGAAGTTGTTTCTTTTGGCGACCTTTAGATGGGTCTTCTTTTTTTATCCACTTCGCTACTCAGTGTCTTTTCATTGAAGCATTAAGGCTGTTTGTATTAAGTGTGATTAAAAGGAATACTGAATTCCTGTTACTTTGTTGTGTTTCTATTGTTTTATTCATATACAGTTCTCACTTATTTGTCTACTCTTCCAGTGAGATTTGGTCTTTGTTGTGGTTATTTCCCACATTTGTGTTTAACATTCCCCTAAGTATTTTCTGCAATGCTGGCTTAGTGGTCATGAATTTCCTTAGTTTATTTATCATGGAAGGTCTTTATTATTTTTTGTTTAATTTTGAAAGATAGCCTTCTAGGATATAGTAATCTGGCTTGGCAGTTACATTCTCTCAGAACTTGAAACATAATCATTCCTGTCTCTCCTGGCCTTTGAGAAGTCTGCTATTATTTAGATAGGTTTGATCTAATAACTGATTTCACATTTGTAACAGCTTTCAATATCTTTCTTTGTTTTGAATTTTTGGTCTTTTATTATGATGTGTCATGAAGAAGTTCTTTTTTAGTTCTGTTTGGTTTTTCTATACCCCTCTATTACTTGAGCATCATTCCCCCAAAGTGTCGAAATTTGCTGGAATAATTTCAGTTAATAGATAGTGTATATCATTAGCCTATATTTGCTTACCATCTTTAAAGCCAGTTCGTCTTGAATTTGTTGAGAGTTACCAAGAGATCTTGAATACTCTATTTACTGTTTCTTCTTTTCTTTTTTACTGTCTGAATTGTAGTATTACCTATGTTGTCTTCAGGTCCTGGTATTCTTTCTTCTGACTCATGTGTACTGCTCAGACTTTTGAGTTTTTTTATTTTACTAATTGAGGTTTCATTTCCATGATTTTTGCTTGATTCTGTTTTAGAACCTCTGTCTTTTTACTGAAGTATTCTTTCACATCCTGCATTGTCTTCTTAATTTATTCAGCTGCTTATTTGTATCTTTTTTGAGCTCATTAGTCATTTTAGTAATTGAATTGTTCAGCTGTGTATTTGTCTCATCTTTTTTACTCTCTTTGATCATTTTAATAGTTTTTATTCTTTTGTCTGGAATTTCATCCACTTTGGTATCCATAGGATCAGCTTTTGGGGAGTTAGAAATTTTTGTAGGCATCTAGTTGCTTTCCGTTTTTGCTTTGAGGTTTACAGATTAGTAGTGATGACCATTTCTTTCTTTGTTTTTTTTTTTTTTTTGTCTTTTTGAGACAGGGTCTCACTATGCAGTTTCCTTGGGCTCACTTTGTAGCTCAGGCTGGTCTCGAACTTACAATGATCCTCCTGCCTCAGCCTCTTGAGTGCTGGGATTACAGGAGTGTGCCACCATGCCCGGCATGATGACCATTTCTACCACTAGTCTATAAGGGTCTTTTTAGCATTTTTTTCTGGTTGTGAGGTGCCCTGTGTTGTATGGATGTGTCTCTTTGTGGAAGTACCTACTAAATCTGGTCCTAATGCTAGATTCAGTGCCCAGCATTGAGGAGTCAGTAATGACTAGTAACAGCAATTGAGAGGAGTCAGTAATGACTAGTGTAACAGCAATTGAGAAGCAAAATGTGTATTATCATCTGATTAAGAACTTGTTTAAGAGATCTGTACTCTTTCAGTGACCCATGAAAGGATAGGGAGAGTCATAATACACAATAGGATATGAGGAGTTTAATGATAATTAGGATAAGACCAATAATATAGGTCTAAAAATGGAAGAACAGAGAAGAAGACATGAAGGAGAAGTAAAAAAAGAACAGAAAGGAAAGAACTATAAAAGAGAAATGAGAGAAGACAGGGAAATGCGATTCAATTATGGATCTAATAGTAAAACAAAATTAGATATCCCTGTAAAGCATCCACTGATGTGGGAAAATTTGACAAAACAACATAAAATACCATGGAAGCTAAAGTAGAATGCACATGCACACATCAAAACAATCAATTCAAACAAGAAAACAATAAGCAAAAATTAAAAAAAAAACTACAAAAACAGTTGCATAACTGCTTTTGGTCATATTTATGAAGGAAACAGTTATTGGACACCTTTAGTTATAATGACTCTCCTAGAGCTGCACTTTCTAAAAAAATTCTTGATAGTCTCTTCCCCATGGACTGTCAGATGCATCAAAGAATTAAAAAATGAGTAATTAAAAGGGCATTGGACCTAACTTAACCTAGTAAAAACAAAAGCATTATAGATTTTAAGAACTCTTAAAATGTAAAGGGTGTTTACTCACACTATCATTGGTCTGTTAGCTCAGATTGTATTAACATCTGAAAGTGGTAGCTAAGTAGGAACCTGTAGGAGAGCCTCAGTAATTGTTTTGCCTCAGGCATTTTGAACAGATGGAAGCTTCTGGTAAGAGGAATACATCCTACTTGTTGCCTTCATTTACGATCAGTGTAATGCCTTCATTACGATTAGTGTAATGTTTTCATTTACTATCAGTGTAATGCTAACTCCTAAAATAGCTATCTCTGGTGAGAATTGTCTCCTGAGTTCCAGATCCACACACTGTTACACCAGGTAAATGTCTCTGTTGGGAAGATGCAGGAGTAATACGTCTCATCATGGTTCAGTGGAACTCTTTGTCCCCATCTGAAACTGTTCTGTGGTCCCAAACTCTTTATCTTTAGTGTGGCCATATATCCAGCTATTTATTAGTGGTTCCTTTCACTCTCAAAAGTGTGTTACTTTGGAAAACAAAGTATAAAACTTCCCTGATCATTTTCTCTCTTTTACTTGCAGCTTATATCCAAATGTACAGTAGTCCTTTCCATGCTAATTTGTAGATAATACCTTAAGGTTGTCCCCTTCTCTCCACCTTCAACACCACTGAGACTGCTGCCGTTTCTCCCCTGGGTGATGGCAACAGCCCTGTGACTGATGTCCCTGACTCACACATTGTTGAATGATTAAATAAGGTTCTGTAGATGAACGTTATAGTTCAGGACCACCGCTTAATGCTCACTCAAATAGTTATGCTGTTGTAATTCCTTAGTTCAAAACTCAGCATTTTTCTGTTGTCCCATATTTAAACTGTAGATTAGCTTAGCTAATGCATCTGCATTTTAGTCTCTAGAAGTTTCTGTTACCCTTGCCTGCCTGATGTGCTCTAGCCCCTTGATGTATGAATTCCCCAACATGCCATGCCTAGACCTTGATGCCTAGAAGGAAAACTTCTAACAACCCCAAACATACGCAAGTGTGCAGACATACATGCCTAAACAATTAATGGATGAGTTTTTGATTGTCTTTTAAGACTCAGTTTAGGTGTTAGTTAATCATCTGGAAACTTTTGCTAAGATCAGACTAGGTGTGTCACTCTTATACGTGTCCCTGTTTGTTTATCTAGTTGTCCCCCACTCACCACATGCATGAAGTACAGTCAGATTTTACAATGAATGTTTGAATTTTAAAAAATTATTACTGTAAAAGAGACGGTGCTGTTAATCCCCCTCAAGACACTCTCCCCTCACTTAAAATACACTTATCCCATCATTCTTGCCACTTTCTGAAGTAGTTCTGGAAGTTCTCTTTTGTTTTTCTTTTTTCTTTTTTTTTTTTTTGGTACGAGGGATTGAACTCATGACTTCATGCTTGCGAGGCAGGCGCTAATGCCATTGAGCTAAATTCCCGGCCTTGGAAGTCCTCTTTTTTGTGTTTGTGAGGTCTGATGAAAGATGCAGTCTATACTGCTGCCCGGTGCCATCCAACTGAAAGGAAGACTCATAAAAACATTGTGATGTGTCTTCGTCCACCTTATTCTCTGGATCTAGCACTGGGCAACTTTTCAATTGTTCCTCAAAGTCAAAGTGACCCTGAAAGGTAAAATGTTTTGAATGGATTCAGAATATCAAGGCAGGCACCTCGGTACAACTAAAGATACCCGTGAGCAGTGACTTTCAGAACTGCTTGAGAAAGAGATGAGAACAATGGGGGCTGAGTGTATTCAAAGAAGAAAGAGAGTGTTTGAGGAGATTAATGGCCATGTGTCTTTTATTGTAAGAATTTTTCAAATTTACACATTCACCATATATTTTATTGTGTCTTGTATAATGTTCATCTAAAGAGAGCTGCTGTAAAGCTTGGAAAGTTGTGGAATGGGTTCTGTTCACCAGTCTTAACATGGCACCCAGCAGTTTTTGTGGAAAGTAACCTAGCATATGTGCTAGGAGTATTTGAACTGGGATTGCACTAGACGGAATCCATCCTGCAGAAATAATCAGATATAGAGATGGAGAGAACTGTCTCAGCTGTATTTAACGTGTCAACAAATATATTAAAAGACTTACATCTTTATCAGTAGTAGGTTGATCTTATATTCTGCATCATTAAAATTTAATATAAAGTGTAAAAATAGAAAAATACCTATATTAGCCTTTCTTTTTGTGATAAGATCATGGACTGAGGACTCTGAAGGTTTAGTTTAAGTTTTTATTAAATATGTGTTAAAGCTCCATGGAGAAATCAAGATTACTTGTGAGTTAAAGAAATTGTGATTAATTCAATAAAATATGGAAAAAGTAGTTAGTAAATAGTAAGTGTTTACTAAGTTGATAATTAAAAATATGAGGGAAGAAGGTGAAAATTATGAGAAAAAACTTATGCATTTTATTTGAGAGATGAATAGACAAAGTTTGTCCACTGTGATGAATCCTTGTGAGAATGTTTTTAAAATTTAGAATCACCCTGGATTCGATGTATCTTCTTTTAAGATGAATTTCTTATGAGCAAGTTCCATAGTCAACAGTTGAGAGCTTGTAACATATTCTTGGTGTTTTTATTGGCCCAAGTTCCTTTTACCTTACATGTCTGACACACGTCAGCTTGTAGTTATTATTATTGTGGATTCACTATGGCTCCTGCTTCCTTTTCTTCATATCCATGTTTCCTTCAGGAAGGAGAATGAACAAAAGGTGAGTCTTTTGTTGGATTGGGAACACAAGAACTTTCTGAGAATCTCCCCTTACTAGCATTATAATTACATTTCATTAGCCAGACCTATGTCAAATGGGCAGTCCTAGCATGGAAAATCAGATTTTTATTCATTTCCTTTTCAAGGTAGGACTGTAATCAACCTGAATGGAGCTATAGGTCTGTGTGCTAGAAATATCTTTAATACTTGGTTTTGTGATTTATTGATTAGGTAGAAAAATCATGTCATTTATCATTTTTAAACAAATGTTGCCCGTATTTCAAAACCAAAACATAAATGGATGCTGAAAATTAAGAATTGATAAAGATAAAAAGTACAAACTCGTAAAATAAGCACATGTACATTATCTTGGAATTTGGGGTATTTGAGCATTAAGGAAGTAGAGTATTCTTAAACAGTTACTCATTCTCAGTAAACTCTATGGACCATGTTGAAGTCTAATCACATATTCCTTGGTTCATGTAGTCATTCACTCAATGACAGGTTTATTTTGCATCCCTGTGCTATACAGCACTGTGCTGGAATATGTTGTTTCTTGGTTGACCCTCTCATTTCTCGATTCTTTCTTCCTCAGAACCTACACAGAAGTTCTCTTTTCCAGTAGTGTGTGTCTTAGAATCTTCCGTGTAGACTGCCTCTAAGAACCAGTCTGAAGTACCTTTCCTGAAATCTTCAGGAGTAGATATATTTGTGAATTCATATTTTTTTTAGTTGTAGGAAAATTTGTGTGTGTGTGTGTGTGTGTGTGTGCGCGTGCGTGCGTGCTTGCAGCATAATGCTGTAAAGGTCTGCTTAAAAATTTCAAAATGTTCCAATCAAATGAGGTAGGCAAAGATTCTATGTAGTTTTGTAACAGTTCATTTTAGGTTTTGCCAACAAATGAGTTATGAAAAGTTTTTGATTTTTCAGTGCTTTTTGAATTTCATAGATTAGAGATCATAGATCTGTGGAGTAGTGGTTTGGGGAAAACGTGGAATTGCTTAAAATACTTTAGTAAGATTCCTAAAAAGGGCGCAGTACAGCAGAAACCACCTTGACTTCTGAATGACATTGGATTGTAACTCTGATCTGAGCGGGTGCCCAAGTTTCTTCTGCTGTCTGGATTCCCATGGCTTTAAAAAGTCTGTTGAAAAGTGTCTGAGTCTGAGGAAATCATTGCTGATTGAGCCGTGCCGACTCTTCACCGCTTTGCATCACGTTCCCTAAGCACAAGGTGTTCAGGAATCAACTTTAAACTGTGAGAATCTTTTCCACGATTCTGCCTGGCATAACCAGCTTGTATTCCATACTTGCTCATAAGAATTCATTGTTCCTTTTGTTTTGTTTTTAACCTCTTATTCTATTCTTGTACCTCCTCAAATATTTCTTACAGTTCTCCCATTAGGCAGTTTAAGGTTTATGACAAGTGGCCTGAAGTGATATAATTGCATATTAAGTACATTTTTACTGTTGTCTAGAAACCTGAAAAAATGTCAGTAGGCTACAGTCAACCTCTTACTTTGATTTTAAAGTGATGTATAGTTTGAGGTTTGTCTTGTTAGTACTTCCAAGGAATGGTGGTATCTTAAATCATTCTTTTCATCAATCTCATTGGTGTTTTAAAAGCATTTCCTTTCCAAGATCTTATACTTTGCTGTGATTTTGTTCCCAGGTACCAAATTATTTTAGATTTTATTTGTGGGAGTGATTAAATAGATTGCATTTGAAATGGTGGTTTTAAGTTTTATTTTTTCAAAAGCAATGACATAGTAGTTAAGTGTTCAGAGAACACCTGCTAAATTGCCTGGTTAGTATATGTTTTAATTGCCTTTTTATTGTTTATATTTTAAATCAAACTTTCTTAACCAGCTATGTGGTTCTAGTTTATTGTCAGATTATTATACAATGAAGTAATTTTTTACACAATGTGTCTTAGTTGTGTAGTTTGTATATTAAAGAGATTTTACCTTGGGCTTGGAGTATCTTACAATTACTCCATCAGTGACCATAGTCAATCTCAATCTTCTATCTCTCTGGCTCTGTCTCTGTCTCTGTCTCTGTCTCTGTCTCTGTCTCTCTCTCTCTCTCTGTCTCTCTCTCTTTCTGCAATGAGTTAGACACCTTATAATATGAATTACCATGAGGGCTACCACCTATAATGCAGGAAGGATTTTAATAATTTGTAGTTAAGATATTTAGAAATAACTTCATAGAAATTAAGAAAAACTTTGAGAAGGAGCTGAGGTTGTGTCAAAGGTTACTATTAATTTTGATGTGTCAGATTTTGTAAATTTTGAGCTATTCTGTTTTTGTGGTAGTACCAGGTCCCCCCCCCCATTAGCTGAAGTTATGTAATACACTGTGAAAGTGTTTAAAGAAATTAACTATCTGGAGTATGAGTGATTTTAAGTACTTTTAATTGGGGTGGATGGGATTATTGATAATGATCTGAGAGAGATTACTTAGTTTTTTTTTTATTTCTAGTTTATTGAAAATTTATTTCTCCATTCACTTTCTACCTTTCTTGGGACAACTCCTAGTGTCCATCATGTCTTCTGAAGTTGCTAACATAAAACTAATTATTTGAAAGCAGTTCAGAACATAGACTAAAGTGATGTGGCATATTTCAAAGTCTTCTACTCTTCTGAACCAGATTTTTTTTCCTTCTAAATGCAGATTAATAAAGCGTGCACTACAAGAGGAACAAGGAAAAGGATTTTAGTGAAGGTATCCTGATCCTGAAAAAGTCAGGGAGGGCTTCAAGCCCATCTTGGACTGCAGAACACTTCACAACTTTGTGGTAAAAGAAAAATTTTAAATAGAGCCTTTGGACTTACTTTTTTTTAATTTTTTTCCTTATTTGGAGAGTAGTTTTATTCAATTTTATTTATTTATTTTTTTTAAGGTGAGACAATTATATGTGAAATTGGGCTGTCTTTCAAAGGAAGATATACTTGGGTTTCAGATTGGTTGTAGGTGCTTAATATATTCAAAGCAATGTAGGGAGTTGGTTGGTTTGTGTGTTTTTCTTCCCTTGTGACACTGTGTTTGTGTTCACTGTGAGTGATGTTTTCTCTAGTGTTTTGTATCTTCAATTGATTTATGGAATTGTGTAACAGGGACTCTCTCCTAGGACCAATATTGTTTCTAAAAGTCTTGAAAATAGGAAGTGGTTGATATTTTGTTGTTTTCATATTTTTACTACTTATATGACGGCTCACTAAAATGAAGAGATGTAGTACCAATAAAAAGTCGTTGTTTTCTCCACTATTCACCTGGAAACCTTGCACAAGATAGATTTCATTTGTCAACAGAGATACACAAATTGAATACGAATGTATTTGGCATTTCCGTCTTTAACAGCAAAACAACCTTATTTTACTGTGTTAACTTTTAAAGTCTTTTTTTACTGGTGAAAATCATTCTGTTTATATACTATATGTTCTCCCAAAGTTACAGCACTTTATTCATTGGAGAAATGAAATTTTCTTCCTGTAGATGGAAATTACGTTTTGATTGAACACCATTCCTTATGCAGTCACCCATAAATATAATGTCTTTCACTGTCTTTTCAGAAAATGGCTACAGATGTGATTTCTGAATTGACAGGCAAATAGAACATCTTAATGTTTTAGGTAAAACAGATGGTATTTTTGTTTTAGGCAAAACTCAGAGTGAAAGCATCTTAATTGGCAACAAGACTCCTGGGGTCAGTCAAATTATATGCAGTTTTCTGTTTCTTTTTATTGTTTTACTATCGGAAGTTTTAGAATACTTAGGAATATTTATCCTTTTAATTGACTTACTCTTTTCTGTTGTACACTGGATATAGTTACGAGATTTTTCAGTATATTCTTGTGTACAGAAGTTATATGATTACATGTTGCTTCTACACTGGTCACATTTTTTTGTGTTGGAAATGCTCTTAACCTTGTGGAGAAACCTTGAAATTTATAGCTGTACTTTAGATGATTAGCATTTTAATTTATAGTATTGGTTTGCATTTGTTGTTATAAATTTAATGGTATTTATAATACTAACTTCTACTTCTGAGTTTCTGAGTTTTGGGCAGACTTCAGGATCTGGTGCATAGTATTATAAAGGGAGCCTTGCCCTTAGAATTAAGGAGCTGATTCTAGCCCCATCACTTCCTATTTTTAGAATTTCAGTTTCATTTGCTGTGTGTTTTGGGAAAGGTAGAGTTTGAAAGAAAAGAAAACGAAGAGAAAAATAGGTGATCTCCATGGTCGTATCTAGTTGACACATGGTTGTCTTACATAGCACATTTTTAAAGCATTCATTTGGATAAATATCAGATAAGGAAGTTTGGGGTAGAAGACTCAACTTTGAAGAACAACCTAGTACATCTGAGAACTGGTAGATAGGGTCCAGGGCCTGTCTTCCAGAGTATCATCAGGATTGTATACTGAGGAACTGTTCTATGGCCAATTTCCTCTTAATCACATTTACAGATAGTAGGAATTTACCGAGAGGCATGCTTATGTGATGTTCCAGACTATAGGAGAACAGGAGTAGCCTAGCGTTACCACTTTGGAGAAAGGCCTTTTATCCCACTTTCGCCACTGCATATGCGGATCATCTTAGTGAGTGAAGGCTCTGTGCTGGGATGTGTAGAGCGCAGTCTGACCAGGGTGCGTTGGGAGAGTGATTGGATTCTCAGTGCTCTACATGGTGTGTCTGTGCACCTGCATAGCCTCATGCACTGCAAGAGAACAGGACCACCTCCCTAACCTCCAGCCTGCCTCAGGGCCTCGCTGAGTGTGACTCTTAGATCGACTACTTGAATGATTACACAACCCTGAGCAGGATACAGAACCATGATATATGTGTAAAATGGGCATGATTTTAGGACTTCGTCAGGTGGTTGTTAAGCTGAAACAACGTAATTCAAGTAACTCAGGCTCGTACTGTCTGGCCAGCACTGTCCTAAATGCTCATTAATTGCTAGGTACCGTTGCTTTTGTTGAGATTGTTACCATGACATTTGAAAAACTTTCTACCACCAGCTTAGTCAAATGTGTATTTAGCATTGAAAACAACACAAACATTTCTTTAATACAATTCTGTATTTGATTCATGGCTTTGTCTGTTAGTACTAGGAAATAAACGTAATTCTTTATCCAACTAATATTTTTGACATACCGCCTTATAGAGTACTTAGTAATGTTGTACTATTCATTTTTAACTAATATATCCTATTAGTAATATTTCATGGAATTCTTAGATTTGTGGAGAATATTTATAGAAATTACTTAGCTGATGAGTGGTTTTGGAAACTTGTGCTGCCGTTATGTGAAGGGCCATTTTTTATTTCCAGCTGATCATGCATGCAGTGTGCTTGTTTACCTTTGTGTGTGTGTTTGTTTTTTTGTTTTGTTTTGTTTTTGTTTTGTTTTATGGTGATTCTGGCACTGAAGCCACTACCTTCACACCTGGCCAACCCCAGCTCACTTTTATTTTCAAACAGAGTCTCGCTGAGTTGCCTAGGATGAACTTGTAATCTTCCTGTCTCAGATTTTCAAATTTGAATCCTGCCCTTAAACATGACTTTCATGAGATGATAAATTCAGAATATTTTTTCCATAAACTTTTAAAAAGTTATTTCTCCTAAATACTTGAAAAACGACTAAACTTTCATGTATTAGAAATAACGGGTAACCTACTACTGTATTCAAGCAAAATCCCAATTGTTGTTACTGACAGAAAGCACATTTGTTACCTTTAGGTTGAATTTTTTGCCCGTCTCAGATCAGGTCATATTTGTTACTTAGCTAGATAATTCCAGAAATTGTTTTTAATTTTACTCCTTGAAAATACAAATTTCAATACCTAGCAATTGACAATAAGTGTGACTGTTGTTTTATTGTTTCTAGAGGAATTTTTATGGGAAAATAGTTAATGTTTGTAACCTATTTTATAGGAAAAGAAAGGTTTATAAACCCAGAGGCTTCAGAATTGTGAAAGATTATATATGTATCTGCCTCCAGCAAATGGGGTCTAGCATGAGATATTCAAAGGTTTGAATTAAATAGAATTATAAAAGGTTAAGAGTAATCATTTTAGCCAGTAAAAGGGATCATCAGTCATTTCCTTTAGAGAAAGTAGAGGTTTTGTTTGTTTCTTTTTGTTAGTTGTGGGGTTTGTATTGGTGCCTGGTAGCCTGATGCAGAGGGGAGAGGGAATCCCCTTCCAGGAAAGGGAGGACCAGGGTGCTGGGCACACTTTCTTTCTGTCATGGATTGGATCTACTTTTTAGGGCCTCTAAGCTTTTCCTGTTGCTCTTTGCCCATCCTGTTCCCTTTCCCAGGACTTTGAATTTTCTTTTACATATGTTTAGTGGTAAGAGTCTTTAGTTTTTGTGGTATGAAACTGGAGCTTAGCCAGTATTTTCAATAGGATTAGTATAACCTGGTATATTAGTTCGTTGTCATAAGTTGTTGCTGCCATAAGAAATCACCAATACATAACTCTCAAGAAAACACAAACATATTGGCCAGGCATGGTGACACAGGCCTGTCATCTCAGCCTTGAGGAGGCTGAGGCAGGAGGATTGCCATGAGTTCAGGGTCAGCCTGGGCTACATAGCGAGTTCAAGGTCAATCTGACCTATATACTTGACAAGACCCATTTTTCAGAAATAAACCAAAAAGCAAAACATGTATTACTTTAAAGTTCCAGAGGTTAGGAGTCCAAAATTACTTTTACTGGATTAACAACATGATTTCAGAACTGGTTCTTTCTGACAGCCCCAGGAGGAAGAATCTGTCTTGTTGCCTTTTTCATTTTTTGAAGGCCACTTGCATTCCTTGGGCTGTGGCTCATCCTCAAACATGTCAAACTTTTGTTTCTTTTGTCATGTGACCTTCTGTTGAATCTTCCTGTGTCCCTCATATACAAACCCATATTGGGTTTGCTGGCCCCATCTAGATAACCCAAAATAATCTCCTGTCCTATGATCTTTAATTTAATTGCATTTGGGCAGTCATTTCTGCCACATAAGCTAATGTTTATAGGTTCTAGAGATTAACGTGTAGAAAATTTGAGGGCCATTATACTGCCTAAATTTTATATTTTAATGGAAAACTGGGTTCTGAGTTGCAGGGTAATTTAATAGTATCAGGGTCCATCTGTGTGGATGTTTCCATGGCATATCCAGACTGACATTAGACTTCGAGAAGTCTAAACCTGGATCTGTCACCTTCATCCGGGACCCTCTCCCCATCATCCACCCTTTAGATGTTCAGTCTTGGTTAATGGCAGCACCACATCGGCCCTGTCCTTACTGCAAATGAGGAGTTACAGTTCCTTTTATCATTTGGGCTTTTCTGAGAAATTTAAAAAAAAAATCCAGCTGGTAAGATTTGCTGTGTGTTTCTCAGGTTTGTGCCTCTTTTATTTTTATTATTCTTCTAGCTAAGGTCTTTACCTTTCCTACCTGATCTACTACTTGATCTATTTGATCTTCCTGCTTCAAGCCTTTATCCCTTAAATCTTTCCTCCCCCTGGCAACTAGAAGTAGGTATTAAAAATCAAAATGAAAATGTGACCATTTTTAGACACTCCTCATCACTGGTATATAAGTCAAGCTCCTTGCAGTAACGTAAAGACAACCCATTCTTCATTGGGATTGGGGATTTGTCTTTCTTTTTAGCATCAAATATTGGCATTTTAGAGGTCTACTTTGATGGATAGATCATAGTGTTATTGGATGCTCTCTCTATATGATGTCTTTATTCTTAAAATCCACCCTAACTGGAGTGAATTTTCCTTTCCCTGACTGCCTCTACCTACTCTCTTCACCTCCCCTAAAAAATCTGCTTATTTTTCTGATTATCTTTAAAATACATACTTTTTGTGGATTGTTTTACATCAAGAAGTATAAAAAGAAAATGCAGAATACTCACTAATAATCCCATAATCTAGAAGTATCAATTAACAACTTCATGTTTTTTTCTTTTAGACTTTTCTACATTTTTATACTTTATTGCTCATTTTGCATATATAATCCAGAATATTTTGTATTTCATAAAGGTTCTTTTCCATTGCCATTCTTTTTGGTCTCTTTCACTTTGCATATTTTGTGTCGATTTTTTCTGCCAAATGTATTCACGTTAAGCACATCAGCAGAATTGTTCAAATATTCATCCTCTTAAAATTTTGATTATTTGGTAACTTTATTTTGTTAATTTATGCATTTTTTTCCCTTTTCATCTATATTATTCATGTTTTTCTCTTTCCTTGGACTTATAAGTTATTATGTTAAAGTCTGATCAGGTAACTCCAGTATCTGGGCCATGTGTAATTCAGGTAACTCCAGTATTTGGGCCATGTGTAATTCTGGTTCTTTTGTCTTTTTTTTCCCCCCTTGGTGTTCAGTTGTATGGCTTTGTCTTTTGGTATGCCTCATAATTTTGTACTGAATGCTAGACATTGTGTATAAAACTTACAGAGGTCCAAAATATCTTCCTTCTAGAATGTATCACTCTACTAAGGGCTATGCTGAATTGAAATGATTTGCTCTCTCTTGTTCTAACTTCTTAAGTTTTTAACTGAAAACCTCCTGCATCTGGAGCCCTACTCTATATATAGTGAGCTCTAAAGCTGAGACAGCACTGCTTTGCCTCTCAGAAGCTCTCTGTGTGGATTTTAAGCTTCCCTTTTCATGTATTGCTGTATGTCCTGATGAGAAAACCAACCATGTACCTGAAACCTCCCCAGTCCCCCAAGATGCTCTTGTGTCTTCTGGGCACTCTAGTCATTTCCATCAGGCTTTGTACTGGACTTTGTATGGAGTTCTCAGATGACTACAGAAGGCTACTCACTTCCTTGAAGTTTTTGCTAAGCCCTTCTCTATTACCCTAAAGCAAATGAATACTGTTTGCTCTCTGACTCTTCTAGTAGCCTAGTAACAGAGCTCTTGTCTGTCAGCAACTACTCCATTGTTTCTGAAAGTATAAGCATCATTTATTTTTCAACTTCAATTTAAATGTTAAAAAAATGCTTATTTTCTTTTGAGTGTTGATATATCTACTGATTTATAAAAGTTTTTTTTTTTAAACCGATGCCTCTTTGATGTTTTAACTTTTTATCCTTTAATTTTTTAATTTAATTCCTGGGTTGATGCTTGTAAATTGCCTAAGGTGAGATGTTGTATTGCTAGTATTTATAACCCCTGGGAAATGACTACTTCTCTGAGGTGTCTTCCAGGTGAAGCTGATTTTTAGGCTTTGAGTCTGTTGCAAGAACTTACCTCTTCAATTTTTTGGGGATGAGAAGTTGCTGCCTGCTTGTCCCAGGCCCTGATTCTTTGGCACTGGCACACAGTATTTTCTATGATCTTTAGGCAATCTCAGTCTTGGAATACTAGGAAGAACGGCTGGTTAGAATAATTATGTCACTTTGGCTAAAGTGGTACAATCAGCAATAACAGTAGCACTAAATACACTCTAGAAAATGACAAACTGAGGTGACCATTAATTTGCCACCTTTAACCGTGTGAACTAATTTATGGTTATATAACAAAATCTAAAACAAACTGGAAAACTATCTGCAGTAAGTAAGTCCTTAATTTGTCTATTTTACCCTCAGAGAAGAAAATTTAAAAGGTCAGGGAAAAAAATGGAGAAGAAGAAGAGATTAAAGGCAACGTTGGAGGACAAAGGGAAATCAAGCAAATTTTGGCAAACTTTGGTTCAGAAGACAGGAGAGAAAGAGAGAAGGAAGAAATAAAAGTAAGAGCAGAACAACAACCACAAAAAAGCTAGAAACTACATTCACGCTCATAAAAATAAAATCAAACAATGGAGAAAAAAACAAAAAAACAAGAAAAGGGAGAGAAAATAAACAGTTCACCCCAGGTTTGTCTCTGCTATCACTGGTAGACAATGTGTGGAGACAGATAGAGTCCACATCTGTGTTGATTTATCCCAGCAAGCCAGCAGTAGCTTTATAGCGGGGTAGTGGAGAATCTCAGCAAGTCTGGAACCAGACCTGCTCAGACTGCAGCATTCAGACACCTTCTGTGGGGTTGAACTCAGCTGGAAGCTCCTAGATGGAGCCAGCACCTGTTCTGAGTTTTGAGCTCAGCTGGGCCTTCTCCAAGATGGGTCCCTCCCACAGGAGAACAGATCCTTCAGCCCTCACCCCCAGCTAGTGCAGTTTTTCTCATCCACTGTTCTCTTCATCTGCTGCGTCTCACCACGGAGGGCTGTGGTGTCACCAGTAGTCACTGGGGTCCAACAGGTTTGAACCACTCCACCCATCAGTGAGTCCTGTCTCAGGGAGAAGGCTTGCTGGCTACCTCCTTCTTTGTTGAAGTTTCTCTCTTTGCTCCCTGTAGACTTCAATTCTCACTTTAGATTCTTCCTGGGTCCAGAGTACCAACTTCCCTCTTTCTTGTCTTCCTCACATTGCTGTATTCCAGTGTCTGGACAGCAACTCTCAGAGACTCTTACTCTGCTGCTTATTGTTCTGCCATCTTCCCAAAAGTCTCCTAATCCAATTTTTCAAGACAGAAAAAGTTTTATTCTTGTGTTTCAAGTATGTCAGACTTTTACTTTGTATACTTTTTTTTCAGTCATGGCTGAAAGACCTTTCACACTACAGATCGTACATTTGTTTTTCCAACTAATTTTGTATCATTTTTTAAGTCTTTAATTTTTTATTTCATCTGGAATCAATGACAGAATATTTAATGTTGGTATTGCATAAGATTCAGGAATTAATTTGGGGAAAGTTGTGTTTTTTCCATTGTTTTAGTTTTCTCAATTAAAAAGTTATTGACTTTCTCAATTTTTATTTTTCTCAGTCAAGCTTTGTCATTTTCTCTATGTATATTCTACTTATTTGTTATAAAATTAATTTACAAATAATTGATTGGTCTGATGGGGATTGAACCCAGAGCCTTTCCCTGCCTTTTTTCTTTTTTCTTTTGAGACGGGGACTTGTTTAATTGCTAAGATGCCCAGCCTCCAATTTGTGATCCTCCTGTCTCAGTCTCCTAGACTACTGGGATCGTAGGTGTGTATTACCACACTCGACTTCCTGCTGATTTCAGTCATCCTCACTGCTCCCTTTTTGTGTGTGTATGCCACGTAGCACACCTTCTTTAGTTTGACCGCCTATCCTATTTGTAATGAAGTTTGTTTCTGTCCACTCCTAGTCTGAAGATACTTCCATAACAAAGACTACGTGTTCGCATCTGTAAGTGGACAGCCAGTACCAGGCTGTATTCTTCCCTCCTTCCCTCTTTGTCATAGGCCTCATTTTTACTTTGCATGTGTGTGTGTGTGTGTGTGTGTATATTCTCTGTGCTGGTATCTGCCCTTATCCCCCGATCTTGCCTGCCAATGTCATGACATCAGAACTCTTAGTTCAAGAGATCTGTTTACCACTATATAGCTTTGCTAATTTATTTGAAATTATAAGTGCCTTATTCAAAATGAGGATTTATAGCCCAGATTCATTGACTTATTCATTCCCGCAGCTACAGTGATGACATACCAGGGTCCTTGGTCATAACACTGTGAGGAGGATCTTATAAGGGAAAAGAAAGAAATTGTCCTAGGGAGTTTGCTTTGTGACTGGTTTAAGCTAGGTGGTCTTCTCAGCATGTCCTCATTTAACTCTACCAATAATTTCTCTCCTAATTTTATAGATGTGGAAAAATGAAATAACTTGTCCAAAGCCTTTCATTTCTAAGTGGCATAGTGGGGATTTGACCTTGAACGTGTCTGACCACAGAGTCAGGGCTCACGCAGTTTTGAAGATGTAATACTTCTCAGAGACTTTGCTTTTAACACCTTGAATTTTTTCCTTGATAAATAATATTGTAAGCATTATGTTCTAAATCTAGAAAGTATGGTGAAAAGTAGCAAATTGTCTTCAAATCTAAAAATCCCATGTCTTTCAACATAAATTCACATATTTCTGTATTCAGAATACTGAACTCTTCTTTAGATTGTTTTACTAACAAGTTTAAAGAAGATGCATATGTTCCTGATTGAAATGAATTTTTAATGTGTTGTCATTAAGTATCAAAGTTCTGGTGTTTCGTTCTTAAGTTTCTCTATGACCTTGGATCTGTCATTTCCCCTATCTTCACAAAGGAATTAATTAGCTATTTTGCATCTTTGAGGAATCAAAATAATAAAAATATAAATGTTCTGACAAAACTTTACAACCCTATACTAGTAGATATGATTTATAAATGGTAAGTTCTCCTAGTGGGATTTTTCTGCATTATTTATTCACCATTCATTTATTCAGCATTATTCTACACTAGGTACTGTGGTAGGCACATGAAGTTATAATTATTTTTCACATAACCTTTGGCTGCTTGCTTAACTAGTTTTAAAACGCACTTATGGAGGATGTGAAAATATTTTTCACTTTTATTTTCCTTATGCAGTCATAAAGATAGCTAGTATTTTAAAAATGTTTTCCTCAATTATTGTTTTTGCTTATCTAATACTGTGAGGTCATAAGACAGACTCCTTTGTATATGTAGCAAGATTTTTTCTATTTTATTATCCCCGTTTATAGGTTCTCGTTCACAGATGTAATGTACTAGCAATGTAAATAGGTTTTGGTTCATCCCAAGCTTCCTGAGGAGAGAGGCTCTGTGGGAATCTTTGGTATAGCTGAGAAGCAAGTTCTTCACATTTGAATTTGGAGCCAAGGGAATCTCCATAGGAAACTAGCTGCCAAAAAGACTTATCTACTTGGTTGTGTGTGCTGTGAGTAAGAAGATGGCTTGAGTTAAGACTGAATTCTGAGCCCTGTCTTACTTCGTTCCTAACCTTGCTGACTCTCATTTGCCTTGTTGGAGAGATGAAAAGATTCCTCATAGGTTGCTGATACAGTCCTGAAGACTGGTCAGAAATACAGGAAGACTCTGATGATAATCTGAAGGTCCTACTGATCGAGGAGCATATTCCTTCCACACCATTCTTCATCCAGTCCTTCTAGGAAGGAGGGAAACCAGCATGATATAAGTATATTGTTCACATTCTAGTGGGCACTGATTGGATTTGCCTCAAAGAGAAAACTCAGGGTTACTTCTGCTAAAGGAGTGAGGGAATTCTAAATGTATACATGCTCTGTAGAATCTTCAAGGACAGAACCACATTTATAGTGGAGTTCTAGTTTTTCTATTAATTAATTCCTAGTTTGACATGAACATACACATCTCTTAATTTCTGTCTATTCCTTTTTTTTTTTTAACTAAAGTACAGTGTATCATCTTGTGACTTCCAGTTCAACTGGCAGGTGACTTTATGAGTACTATTTTCATAAGATCAGATAAAATTTTTCATAAGATCAAATAAAATTAAAACCATTTCCCATAACACTAAGTTGTCAGAGTCCTGTGTCAGTGATTAAAAACTAGGAGCCTAGACATGACTTGGTGACTGATAATAGCCAAGAAACTGATGTTAATATACAGGAAATGGAAGGAAAACAGCAATAAACCTCTGAACTTCCTAAGCAGTTGTTTCCTAGGTGATGTAGAAATTAGCCCTCTACATTTACAGGATATCAGTGGTACATTTTTGTTAGTGTGGATCAAGTATTGCTAATTTTCAGTAGGTAAGTGATATCACGATACCTTATTAATACTTGTTGGTTTCATTCACAACTGAAAGTCTTGAAAAAACTCATGTTTGAGAATATTGACAATATAACAGATGTTTGACTGCTACACATAATAATGACAATGAAGTTCAGTTAATTTGCAATAGTACATTTATTTTTAAGGGAAACAATTTATAATTATATTTCTCTGTATTCTACTTACAATGTACACAGATAGGAGTTTCTATGTCAGATAAATTTGTACTGTCATGTACCTGAAAAACATGGTGTGAATCTCTAATCCTGTTAAAAATTATCTTCTTAGTGCAGCATTAAACTCATTGTATACTCTACACATTTAGTTTTTTAATAGATTCTTGGCATGATAATTACATAATCATTTGGTACAGTAGAAACATCATTTGGTCAAATACTAACTAGCTACTAAAATGGAACAAAATATAACCTTGTTCACAGCTTACTATAAAATGAATAAACATGGTGCAAAATCAAATGTATGCTTAAAACTATTATTTGCTTTAAATGTGAGTCATTTTTTAAATTTTCTTTGGGGAGGAATTAGTATTCTAGATACTTATTACCTAATTTATCGCTAGGATATGCTCCACATTTTGTAACAGCCTCATGACCGGTGCTGTGCAGTGGCGCTTTCAAAAAATGTTCTAGCAGGAGTTCTACGTTCCATTTGGTGCAGATGCCTGTGTACACAGAATCGGGAAATTGGCCTGACTTTAGGCCACAGTTGCCCAGAGTTCGTCACATACTAGGCTTGTAAATCATTCATCTTTGGTGAGTGATCTGCATACAGAGGATGAATGGCAATTGCCTGTTTTAATTCTGTGGCGCTCGGTAGATAGATGATGTTTTCACATTGGTAACCCTGACATTATAATTCCCCTGACAGCTGTGATGCTCCAGGTGTGTTTTGGGTGGGGGATCAGTCAGGTGAATTGTGGACTCTGGCAGGGATCAGTAGGAGGTGCTGATAAGTTGACAAATCCATCGTGTGAGCACGGCTTTTGGGACACCATGCTCATTCTGGTTGACAAGTGCCTCTGTGGACAAACAGGAGTTTTAGCTCGTGGTAGGTTTCAGTGCTCTTCTAAATATTTTTGTATTTAGTAGGTGTCTTCTTTCATCTGTTTGTTTCTTTTATGAATATTGAATCTCAGTGAACATAAATGATGAAGGTTAGATCCTGTCCTGATTCATAGGTGTATAGACCTAATAGGAAAAGGACATTCTTATCATTGTATTGTCACCTTTGATACCTCAGAATTTGTTTAAACCAAAATGTTTCTCCTGATAAGCACTTTATAAGTAAAACGTTTTATAGGCTTTGCTCTTTCTTTACCTTTGTTATTCATTGTTTTACTTTGGTCATTACAGGTACTCATTTTATTTCAGAATGATTTGTAATGCAATTGAAAGCAACAAGTTATAGGAAGCATAGAGTAAGCTTTCTGATGTATTCAACAGATGTTAGCTTGCTTCTGCTATCTGTAGCTAGTGTACATTAGAGGGAGAAGTGGTTATTATTATTAACTAGTCAGTCTGCTTCTGAAGTTACAAATTTATCTTGGAAAACAAAATATTTCAGATCTTGAAAATATATCCTAGTGAATCAGTGAGTAATGCTGTTAGTCAGACATCCTCTTTGAAACCCTGTGCTTTATTTGGAGATTATATGATGCAAATTGATTATGAAATAAAATCATAAATCATGCAAAGGTTGCAGACTCCATGTGATCTGTCACATAATTGTGTAGAACATTTCTTCTTAGGCAAAGCCCGCGAAACGGTGCAGATATGACAGAGTTACGGTGATGGGAAAATCAAGGGTGCTGGTTGCTTCAACAGAGAATTATTTGAACATCAGTTTTAAAAGAGAAGTGTAAAAAAATTATGAGGTCTTCAAATATTTCTTACAAATACAGTTATGTTTAAGACCATTCTGTAAAAATTAAATGTTACATAAAGAGAGTCATAATGTGTAGTATAAAATATTGGAAAAATTCTGCCAAAAATCTTTGTTCATTCATTTTTAAACTAAAAATTATATGTAGTTATAAATATTGTGTGAATTTATTTCAGTGGTTTTAATTTCCTTTTTCTACCTAAGTCCCCATCAAATTGTTTTTCACATATATAATATGGCCTTCATTGTCAGTGATTTATTTCAAGTAATCTGTTTTCCAGAAACAACTTTCTTAAGCAGTAAAGACCTCCTACATATAAAATATGCATTTGAATTATCAGATTCTACCAATGTAGCAATAGTTTTCTGTGTTTTAGTGGTCTAAAACTAATGCCATATTTTTAATTGGCTTTAAATAAGGCTACATTGCAAACAGACAGGGTAAATTTTTTATTCAGCAAAATTAGGCAGAGATCATGGTATTCACTGTATTTTGCTGATTCCTTTAGACAAATGACTAAAATCATATCTGTAAAAACTATTTTCTGGGATGTAAAAAAGCTTTATTATAAGGCTATGAACATCTTTCATTTGTAAAAGGTTTCTTTTTTCAAGCACTGGGACTTGAGGCCAGTGCCTTTTGCACTGAGCAACATGCCTAACCCTTTTATTTTTTATTGGGTTTTGAGGCAGGTTCTCACTATTTTTCTAAGTTGCCTGAAGTGGAACTGGTGATACTCGTGCCTCAACTTCTCACAGTGCTGGGATTACAGGTGTGTGCCACCGCACCTGGCTCATTTTATTCTTTAGCAAGTGCTTTTGAATCAATATTTCATCTTCTTTGTATTGTGTGCTATTTCTTTTGATGAAATTGCTGTTTCCTGAAAGTTTTACCAGCATATTCCTTTTAATTCTTCTTCACATGTTAGCTGAATGACTATCTATAAACTGAGGTCTTAGAGTGTGGAAAAAAAAATTAAAGTATTTTTAGATTCCAATAGTGACTCAACTGTTTTTGCAGGTATCTTGTGGTCTATAATCCTTTAGAACAAGACCGAAACTCAGTGGTTTCAATCTGTGTGAGTTCCCCCAAGGTGCAAGTGCTTTCTGATTCTGGAAAACCTGTGGAGATTCAAGTCAGTGCAGTTTGGAATGATGCAATCACTATTTCGGGACAAGCCTATGAGGTATGCTGTGGATCAGAATATAAAGAGCCATTGTTTAAAAAAACATAGCGCTGGTATGTAGCTTATAGTCATGTGATAGACCCATGGTAAGTCCTTTGAACTACCATGTTGATGTATGTCATTGATGGCGAACCTTTTAGAGCTTTCTGTGATATGCCAACAGCCCACAGCCCACACATGCTATAGGTTCACCATCACTGGTATATGTGAAGTGGTTAAAATTGTAAATATGAAACAGTTTATTTGACCTTTTAAATGACACTAGAGCTGCTGTTTCTCACAATGTTAACATCATTGTTAGTAGTTATATTGCATATTATTAATAGGTAATAGGGTGTTTGTATAGTGTGTTGCATATCTTTTTAAATATAGACATTGTTACATAGATTCCAGAATTTTGGACTTTTTGGTTCATTTAATGACAATTATACGTACCAAAGTTGGGATAATTGCCATTCTTTTTAATTTTGAGTGGTGTCAACTTTGCATTGCAAGAGTGACATAGCACTTCATGGAAAGTGACTTCCTAAGATAATTAAGGTACTTCCCTTTGAGATGTAATTACAGAAAATCTAGGTACAAGTAATAGATTTTTATGTACGTGAATTTTTTTTTAAAGTAAGCAGTATTAAACAACCTGTATCACCAGAAAGGTTAAACATTTATAGACTGAAGTGCAATTTAAATTACTTCTAAAGATGCAGGAACTCTAAAACAGTTATTTCTGCTTGTCAAAAGCCATTCCTGGCTGCTATTATAATGCTTGATCCTATAGATAGAGAGGGAAAGTTACACAAGTTTTAGTCAGATTTTGTAGGATGTGTTCCATCTAAAAAGTGCAACAATTCCTGGAAAGGGGTTATGTGTTATACTACGCCCACCTTCCATACCCTGTTCAGTGCCTGCAACCCGTTAAGCAGGCAATAGCTGGTGCAGACTGAACTAATGTGTTTAACATTTATATAATCACATGTTAATATTCTGAAATATCCTATAAAAGTGATTGTAATACCTAGAAACCATCATTGTTTACAATAAGCTGTTCCCTTTATAGAGAATTTCTTCCTTTGGGCATCTGCTAGGAACACTAGGGAATGGGTGAAAATCTTTGTCAGGTACTCTTCTGACAAGGGATTAGTATTTAGAATATATAAAGAACTCAAAAAGTTCACAATCAGAAAACAAATAACCAACCAAAAAATGAACAAATGAATCGAATAGACACTGCTCCAATAGAAGTAGTTCAAATGGCCAATAAGTATAGTTTAAAAATATTCACTATCTTTAGCTATCCAGGAAATGTTGAGATTCTCTCTTTTGGTCAGAATGGCTGTCATCAAGAAGATGAAAAGGAATACATGCCAGCATAGATGCTAGGAACTGTTTTGTAGCAGTGGGAATGTAAGCCACTATCTAAATCAGGATCGAGATAACTCAAAAAAACTGAAATATGGCTACCATTCAATTTAGATGTACTACTCCTTGGTAGAGTCCTAAAAGGATTAAAGTTGGCATACTGTGGAGATAACTGCATAGTCATCTTTATCATTACTAATTTACAAGAGCTAAGCTAAGGAAGCAGCAGGGGTTCCCCATCAATAGATTAAAGAATATAGTATGGTATATATAAACAACACAATATTATTCAGCCAAAAAGAAGAATGAAATTGTGTCATTTGCCGAAAAGTGGATGGAACTGGAAACCACCATGCTAAATGAAATAAGCCTAACTCAGAAAGTCAAATATTGCATGTTTTCTTTCATATGAAGAATCTAGAAAAAATATAAACTCTTCAAAAAAGAGATGGCCTGAAAGTAAAAGGGAAACTTTTAGTGAAGATGAATGAGATTTGGGGGGAGGAGAAGAAAAGGGACAGGGAATAGTGGGGAGAAGGACAATCAGAATATGTTACAAACACGTACTTCTTAGATGAAGAAATACAAATGGCAGATAAATTTGTGAAGAAATATTCAACATCACTGGCCTTTCAAGAGATGCAAATTAGAAACAGCACTGAGATTCCATCTCACTCCAGAAATAATGGCTGCCATCAAGAAATCAACCAATAACAAATGCTGGAGGGGCTATGCGGGGGAAAGGAACCCTTCTCCCCTGTTGGTGGGATTGTGGACTGGTGCCACCACTGTGGAAATCAGTGTGGAGATTCCTCAAAAAACTAGGATTGGAGGTCCCACTCAACCCAGCTATTCCCCTTCTGGGTATCTTCCCAGAAGAATAGAAAACATCATGCCACAGTGACATATGTTCACTCATGTTTATAGCAGCACAGTGTGTTATAGCTAAATCTTGTAAACAACCCATCAACTGTGGAATGGATAAAAAAGATGTGATGTTTTTATACAATGGAGTATTACTCAGCTATAAAGAAGTATAGACTTGAGGCTTTTATAAGTAATGGATGCAACTTAAGACCATAGTCATAAGTGAAATAAATCAGACTCACATATGTAAATATTGTATTGTCTCCCTAGTGTAAAAACCTCAAAGAGTAAATAAGTTCCAAAATATACAGTAGATATTGTGAAAGTGAAAGGGAAAGAAACTGTTCAAAAGAAAAGAATAACTGGGGTAGGGGAAAGGAGAAAAGAAAGAAAAGATTATATGTCTGTATATATATTAGTATATATAGATAACTACTACTAATCTCAGTTCATCAAAAAGAACAGTTTGTGCTTTCATTGTTCAATTGTTTGATCAATTTTTTATGCCTATCTCTTGTAATCTGAACAGCTACTCTGAAGATCACAATATGAAATACGTTAACTAGTGTTAATCTTCTATTATTTTGTTTTGGAATTCTTTTCTTTTTTTTTTGGTACCGGGGATCAAATTCATGACCTCACGCTTGCTTGCCAGGCAGGTACTTGTGCCACTAAATCCTCAGCCCCTTGTTTTGAAATTCTGTATCATCGTTTTTTTGTTTGTTTTTAAAATTAAAAGAATATGTTACAATGTATGTATATATGAATATGGCAAAATGAAACCCACTTTTCTATAACTACTATGAACTAATTTAAAAAAAAAAACTACTACTATAAAACATTTGAGGATGGTTATATAGTTTCACGTATAGGATGAAAACTTTAATGCCCTTGATAACCCTGCCAACTTGAGGTGGTCTTATTCCCTGTGAGATGTGCGTACCATACTCATAAGTTATCAAAATGTTTATATAATAGTACTATTATATATTCTTTTTAAAAAATATGGTAGGTGTTGTTTTTACCAATAGTACACATTACTTGTCTTTCGAGAGATAATACTTTTCTTTAATAAATTCTCTTCCTTATCTTTTACTGAAGATATCTTTTCTAGCACATACTCCGCCATTGGGACTGAAAGTGTATAAGATTTTAGAATCAGACAATTCCAATTCACATTTGGCTGATTATGTCGTGTATAATGGTAAAACAGAAGAAAGTGAAATTTTCAAGATAAAAACCATGATAAATGCCAAGGAAGCTATAGCTCTGGAGAACTCCTTTATTACCGTTCAATTTGATCAATCCGGGCTTATGGAGGTATGTTTTGAATAATTCTGAAATTCATAGATGGCTTCCACTACATGTACAGATACCTATATAAAGGAAGAAAAAATCTTTCAACTAAGGCTGCATCAGATGGCCTTGGGAGAGGGAATGGATGAGTAGCTATGCGTACCTTTTCCGGGGCCACTTGGGGTTCACGTGTGTGGCCTATGCTAGTGCTGTTCCATGGACTGTCACTAGTCCAATAGGAAGTAAGGAAATTATAAATCTTAAAGAATGTTTGTGGAAACTTTGAAAGCAATTCGACAGAAAAAAAATGCTTGCTTAATCTCATAATAAAGAATTGAATGTATATTTGGTATAGCACTTAATTTTTATAATTTATTCTAATTTGTATTTTATTTTTATTATACATTTGAAAATGTTAACCCATGCACACCAGAAGAACTCCTAATTTGTATAGCTCTTTTGTTCCTTGATGAAATATGTTGTGACTTTTTGTTGCTGTTGTGTAGGTTTTAAATTCTGAGGCTAAATATTCAATTAAGGTCTTAAGTTAGCATTTTTCAATCTATTCTGTGTTTTTTTTTTTAAATTGACACGTCCATGGGATCAGATGCAACATTGTTACTGTCAACATTTCAATACTGAATTGCTTTAATTTTTTTATCTTTAGAAAATGATAACTAAAGAAGATGGAAAACACCATAAAGTAAAAGTACAATTTTCCTGGTATGGAACCACGAGTAGAAGAGACAAAAGTGGTGCCTACCTCTTTCTACCTGATGGTAATGCCCAGGTAAGTGGTGCTAATGAGATGACATGCAAAGTAAATACCTGTTGAAAGAATATGAAGGCAAAAAAATAACAAGTATGTCTCGTTGGTTTATCATTTATCTGTTAGTGGTAAACTTTTGACTACTGTATTATATTTGCCCTTACTGATGCTTAGCAATTTGTACTTAAAAGTTAAAAAAATACTAATGTGTCAGAGTTGGAGTTCAAGTATGATGCTGCAGTGAATGAGTACTGTGCTTGGAAAAAAGCCAGATTTGACTTAGGATAGTGTGCTGTTGTGTTTTATATGTGTTCAACCCAGCATAAGTACACTAAATAGCCCAGTGGGAAAAATCAACTGTCCACTGGGCCATTTTCTCTTTAACATTTTAATAAAACAATTTTTTCCTAACCTTGGCTATAAACATGGTATATATAAACTCTGCCACATTTTAAAAATGTAGAAAACAACAAAGAAAACAGTAAAATTTACCAAATGGTCCACAACCCATGAGAGCCACTTCCAACATTTTGATGTATTATTTATATCCTTCCCCTCATTCTCACTTCTTTCTTACTGGTCTTATATATTTTATTTTTCATTTGAAACAGTGGTCACAATCTGATGGTGTATTTAATGGAAACATAATCTTAAAATACATGGTTGTATTTAGGAATTTTTTAATGTTGCATATGTACTTTCAATTTTTCACTGCTGTGACATTCTAATAAGTTTTCTTTGTCACATTCATTTTGTGCAGTTCTGATTATTTCCTGCAAATAGCTTTTTAGAAGTCATCTTGTGCAGTATATGAAGCCTCATAAGGGTTTTTGATACATTCTGCTTATCTTGTCTATAGAAAGACTGTATAAATATTAATTCCTGCCAGTGTTTTCTTGAACAACTCTACCATTCCAAGCACTGAGAACCATATTAAAAGCTTTGCCTATAATAATAACTTAACTGATCCATATTTTCTGTTTAGATTTTGTGACTACTAGTGAGTTGAACTTTGTTTCTACATTCACTTATCTTTCATACTTTTTGAGAGTTTTCTGTTTACCTTTTTCACCATTTTTCTGTTGATGTGTGCTGTTGACCTGTCAGTAGTCTTTGTATGGGGTAAAATTAAACCTTTTCCCTATGTGTGGCAAAATTTTTTCCTAATTGCATCATTTCATTGGTTAATTGTTTTTCTAGTACTTTGCAGTTATTGAATAATCAATTCTATACTTTTTTGCTTTAGAATTCCTTCTTGGTTTTTATGCCTTTGTAGGTTCTCTCCACTTCAAGATAAATTAAATAGTCTCATTAATGTTTTGTTGCAAGGGAATTCAACTGAGAAAGTTATTTAGTCTACAGTATAGGGAAGTCTGATAACCAAAATCAAGTGTTAGCTTTTTAGGACTGTGTTGGTCCCACTAAGGACTGCAGTGTAAAGAATTAAAGATAGTAAACTACGTCTCTTAGTAGGCAATCCCGAATGGGCCCTGGATTTTAGGTATAAGCTATCTCAGTGTTTTCTTACTTTCCAACTTTCGTCATTACAGGTATTGTTCTGATTGACTTTATTTTTTTAAAAGGTAGTTGTGCCGTGGAATATTATGAATGGTAATATTAATTCAGGTGTATATAAATAGCGATTACATTATTTAAAATTATTTTGGCTAATTATCTGTCATATAAGAAGGACAAATAAGATTCTCATATATTAACAAAGAGAAAATAAAATAATAGCAGGGAGAGAAGTGGCTGAATGTATCAGCAAAAAAGGTAGGAGCCCAGACATCCCATCCCAGCTCTTCCTCCACGCCTCACTTTCCAGCTGTGTGATTCTTAGGTAAAAGAAATTGTCATTGTGGACTATTACACATTTTATTCATTTCAAAATATTTTTTCCAAAGAGGTTAGAATAAAATGAAACAATTCCAAAAAGTCCTGTGCTACTTAAGTAGTTCACATTGGAAGCCTAACTTTTCATGCTGTTGTTGAGCTAAGGTGTCTCCTATTTAAAATATATAATTCTTCATAAATGCTTTAAGTGTATTCCTGGCTCACATAAGTTTTATGCTTTATTCCCACATTTTCATGAATTTAGATTCTAAATAACGACAACTAAACCAGGGGTTTCCAAGTAGATTTTTCCCCTCAAGTCTGTGAATTCGCTTTGTAGTCAAGGAGTCATTTCATGTAAAAAGGCAGTGTTTTATAGTTTAGTAAAACAGACTGATTAAACTGTTTCTGAATCCTGCTTCTGTGTGCTTAGATTATTCCCTGTTACCAGCGTTATAACCTACCCTGAACCCTGAACATTTGGGGGGGTCTTGTGTAATAAATGTGTGCTAGGCGAAGTGCTATGGAATGTGTGTTATTTCCAATTAATAACTATCTGTACAATATAGTAGAATTTTTTTTAGCGATTTTTATAGTTGGGAGGAATATTTGTTGATCATCTATGCCAAATTGCAAGCAATTGTCAGGTTTTTTTTTTAATAGCAAAAAGCTTATATTCATTTTTTATCGTGTATATTCTGATCTGTTGTAAGCTTTAGTTTTCATTTGAAGTTGAAAAAATTAGGTGATATATGTTACAATTTTGGAAATTAATAAATATACCTTAGAAAGTTTTAGAAGTTAAAATATTTTTGCTGAAAATGTCTTTTCCTCCTCAGCCTTACGTTTACACAACACTGCCCCTTGTCAGAGTGACACATGGAAGGATTTATTCAGAAGTGATTTGCTTTTTTGAACACGTTACCCATAAGGTCCGACTGTACAACATACATGGTAAGGAAACATAATTGTGAAATATACTGACTTCTGGATTCTTGCTTTTCTTGTGTCATTTTTCATAAATGAGTAATTAACTTTTAAAGATGGTTTAATGTTTTCAACTTGATTTCATATATGTAGTATGCCTTCAAAATATGATACTTAGCCTTATGATAATAAAAATGATAAAGCATTTCACTCCTTAACATATATATGTTCTTTCTTTTGGACATACTCTGTTTTCTGTGGCAATACAGTATTTGCTTTACTTAGGAGCTCATTTACTGGAAATTTTATTGTTAAGACCTAAAAAAGTATGATATGGTTTTGATTTTAAAATTTAAAATTATATCACTTACAGCTTTCAATTAGTGGACCACTAACTAGTTAAGAAGTACACACAAAGACCCACCTCCTTAAATGTAGACTGTATTTCACTAACATGTGTCACAACAATGTAACTTTAAAAGAAACATTCTAAAATAGTCTTGTTAGTTTACAGCTCTTTAGCTACTAGAGATAAAATCAGCCAGTTATTTATTGCTTTTAGACAGTATGGACCATCGTCATTCTTAAACAAAATGATAGGAATAGCCTTTTGATCCATTTAGGAGCATAAACCTAGGCAATTCACTGACTCTTCTGGGTGGAGCTATGGTTCCCGAATGTCTTCACTTGTACCCTTACATCGGTTGATTTTGAATTAAGGTGGAGTACTTTTCCAACCACAGATCTAATTTCATTAACCAGGCTGTTTATCCCAGGTCGTCACTCTCTTAGAAATTGACCTTATAAAATGGCATATTAAATTATCTTTGCTATCTGAATTACTTTTTCAGTTAGACTGAAAAAAATGAGTAAAAGGAAAATAATTTTTCCTTTATACAGGTAGAAAATAAAGAATTCTACAAACTACTTATAAATTCTATCAACAGATACATTGAATTTGGCTTTTTTTTTTTTAATCTTTTTAAAAAGAGTTCTAATTTCTTTGTTTTTTGCCCTTCCTTAGAATATTAGGTATGAGCTAACTTTTCTCATGCACCTCTTAGGTAATACCATTGATATATTTTTAGGACAATTCATGATTCCTAGGTTAGGTCTGGAAGTAGATCTTCTGGAAGTGAGAAGAATAATCCTAGATGCTAACTTTGTGTCCCGTAAGTGTAACTTCTAAGTTATCTGCAATCATTTTCTACCTAAGGAAAAACCTGTATTTCTGAAATAATCTTTTATTGAGTTTCCTAAAACCTCTGTAAGTCAGAAATAGTTTTGACCATCCGTTAGTATATTCTTGCATAAGCCACCCCTGAGAGCTCTAAAATTACATTTTCGGCTATCACCAAATGTTTCTTTTGCTGGATGGAAAAATAACATCACACAGAAGAGGTACTCATCTATTTTTAATTTGGCTTAAAACTACTGTCGTTTAATGGGAAAGTTCTTTGAGTGCAGTGTGACACACTTCGGCACAGACTTCCATCATCAAGTTCGACTTATCTTTGTTTTTCACCAGTTGTATTTAGAGATAAGCTGTGTCTCAGAATACCAGCCTTGCAGTCAAGTGTATTTGCTTAATTGCTTTTGTTTTTATTTATGTATGGCTGTCAATATCACTGCATCTCTTTAAGTTTTCATTAGATTATCCAGGACCTCTGCCACTCATGTCACAGGGGGTTTGTAGAAGGTAGATGGCCCTCCCCTGCTGCTGGTGGCTGCCGTCATACCTGCCAATTT